>OZ023143.1:12346887-12379387 GCA_963675895.2 Styela plicata | reverse complement strand
GCTTTTCGGAAATCAAACAACGCCTTTTCAGAGACTACGTTGTTCACGATTATTCATTATATTTTTTAAGTAACAGTGTCTACAACCAAATCTGAGTTTTCATTTGGTCAAACATGTACCACAGATAGACCGCGTCTCATCGACCGCGATCCCATCAGTGACACATCGCTTGACAGACCAAGATACTTGATAACATTTACCGATTGGAATATGAAGAAGTTATCGGAAAATGGGAGTAAATATACCAAAATATTTCCAAACCCTATATTTCAGTAACTTTTAAGACAAAGAATTACGAAACGTTTTAACAGAATCCACTATACGTCAGTTTATTTCGTGTGGGCCGATTCCATTTCCGTTTAAGTCCAAATCAAGAAGCAAAAAATTATTTCGAATCAAGTCGCAAATGGGTCATAGATGATCGGAAAAGCAGTAAATTATTGAATTAAAATTCCAAAATTATCTTACAAATCAAATTATGAAAACAATAATAGCACTTGAATTTAAATACCGGCATAGCAGATTCAGAAGCTTACATTTAAGCACGACTGTTTGATCGGATTTGAATTGACCTGAAATTTGGAGCGAGATCCGAAGAAGTTAGTGAATGACATTCAATAGATAATAGGTATTCGGCCGATATCCACAAAATTGTACTATATAACTAATAATAGATTGTACAACACCCTGGTAAAGTTGATCCCGCGACTCTGTCGATAAATTACTTGTCATTGGAACATAAATTTTGTGTTGCATTTGTTTTATTACAAATTTATTCCGCGCAGCGTCAATAAAACTGACTGTTGTTGTCCTATTTCTATTGTAAGCAAAGAGCTACCACAAAATTTGGCAACTAATAACGAACCCTAAGCAAAAATCCTTTTTTTCTATGTTGAAATTCACTCCGAGCAGGAATGGAAGTATTGCGCTAAAGAGGAACCAACTTAACTGCCAGCTTAAATAGCAAAAAGTAACATATGTAGTACTTAAAACGTGGTACTGGTAACGATGAAAAACAATCCAAGCATAAGTGATACCCGCTATTGATAACGTGCAGGTTGAGTAAGTTAGAACCCTTAAAACGGTCGGTAAAAATCGTCTACCAATTCTTTGCTATCATTTTTATTCCGTCCTCACAACACGCAGGAAATTACAGTTATTACTATTCCTAAAGCCCGTTAACTATACATGAGCTCAAAACTTACTCGTGAAAACGGAAAACCATCATAAAAGAGTGCAGTGAGATGTCACTAGTCTTGGCAGTTAGGGATGAACAATTAATTCGAAGTTATCCGAATCAGCTCCGATCTCCGTATAATCCGGCTCTTCTTCCATAATATAAATCATATATTACTTTGTACTTATACTTTCAATTTTTCATTTGTTATTTTTGCCTATCGCATATCTAATAGAAAAAAAAGCAAAAAATCGTTAAGTATTCCAAAACTCTGAATGCTGCCCAAAGACAACATTTGCCCTCTTTTGTCTATATTAAGCTATAACAGTTCTAGAAATCTTCGTGATTAGGAGTGGAGTACTGGATTATATGCGTCCAATAATCTGACTAGTTGAATCTGTTTCAGAGCAATTGTTTGGTGGCGCGATCCCATCAGCTAACTCGAGGCCCAATAAAAAATTCATTGTGTTCGAACCAAGAAACTGTTTTTGGCTGGCTGAATCCAGAATCCCAAGTTACACATTTCAAAAGCATATTGTCTGTCTTTGAAACCTTATTGGTCAAACCTTATCTACAAAAATAATTCAAGTTCAAATTCCATTATCCTTTAACAAATTGAAAACAAAGCGTTTACTAATACAATTAAAATATTCAACAAGCCAAGAAGCAAGGATGGAACGCGCTTTGACAGCAGCGATCCATCATTGGCTCCACGACGTGATGGGAATTTCTCAATTGGTGTAGGAAAGCTTTTTTTTCATTACTCAAAACTTCAAACAATAACTTGTTCGGACGGACAAAATAAATCTCATTTGGAACGGTTGAACTTCGTGTTTAAATCATTGTTCAGAAATCCTAGCGAGATATTTTTTACAACTTCCAGACAGATTTTTGGGCTATTCCAAGTTAACGCGTTTCATCAATCAGCGTTTTTTTAATGTCCTGAGCGTAATACTTCTGAGAGAGGAAAAAAAAACATGAAAGAAAAATCAATGGAAATGTGAAAACGCACCCATAAAGTCTGTATTAAAGGCGTGCAATTGCAAACGTCTGAAAAAAAAAATTGTTTCGTAATAACTAGAATGTTAATTTAGTGCATTAGGTAATGAAATCAGTTGATTAGTTTTCTCATTGTATCACATGGAACCATAAAATAGGGTGATAGAGTCCCTGTAGGTGTTCGGCACCCTAATTTCTTTTCTTTAAAAATCAATTAAAAATATATGATTTTTACTCTGGAGCTGGTTGATGGCCATTTCCCCAATTAATTGAGAACACAAAACAAACAAAGAAACAATTCAACGATATTCTTTTATTCAATGCAAACATACCTCTCATTGCTAGTGTGATAGTCTTGTTATCTTTTTCTTGCAAAATGACAAAAATACGTTTTTATTGAAAGCAAGTTTTAACCGTTATATTCTTTGAATAATAAAATAATAAGAAATTGTCCATGTCAGTCACCGACCTCGACTATTCGAAACATCATAACATAAAATATCTCAAACAAACTATGGACTATGTAATGAACTGCGTCTCGAATATTGCGATATTCCAATTGGAAAGGGAGATATTTTTGTCTTCTGGCATTACACTCAAATTTTTAAGAAATTTTTGTGGAGCGAGATCTTTCAGTGCCGGGCTCTTAGACAAAGACCAGGTGATGAATCCATGGCAATCTGTGATCTTAAAGTGTAATAACTGGAAAATAGGCTCAATTGAAACGATAACTTATGGACCTACCCAGACTATGCTAACCACTCAACATCTCAGTTGGTGCCGCTGTTGGTGTAGGATATTGAAAGGGAGTCCAAATGAGCGACTACAAAAAAAATTACAAAATACAAACCCGAAAACTCCATTTTGTGCCGCTGATTTGATATTCTAAAGATATTAGCGAATTTTATGAAACAATATAATAACCAAAATTATAATAAAGGATGCTTTTAAAAACTTTTGGTAAGTATTTCGCTCGTTATCTTTTTGAAAGCAACTGCAGAAAAATAGTCTTCATTTTGTGCTACTTTTTTGCTCAGTACATTTTGCTGTAAAAATCCAGAGGGCAAATATATTTTTTTGTTCAAGTACGAGTCAAAGTCGACACAGAACATGACGAAATATGGTAGGTGATCCATATCTTTCTCGAATGGAGAAGTGTTGTAATACAATACCAGCGATAGTAAAATAAGTTTTGTGCAAAAATAGACCTTCTCCAATCATGTGCAATATAAAATTTTTATTTGCTCTTAAATAGTCGTACTGATTTTAAAAGTCTCTAGCGTTGCACATTACGACCTCGCTTGCCCCTTGCAAAAATTTTATGTTGGATTTGGCATCGCAATTGTAAACATTGTTTTAAGAAGGCACTCCGATCAAGCGTGAGGTACTTATCGCGCTGCCGCGTTTTGATTTGACTTTTAAAGGGTTTATTACTCAAGATTCTTCTTGATTTTTTAATTTGCTACTGACGAGTTAGACGACTCGAAAAGACGTTGTTTTCAAGTTGGCTCTAGGCAACCCCGAGAATATTTCAAAAAAAGAACCTACTGACGACCACTTATCAAGCAAAGCGCTACTACAACCAATATAATACCAGTAACTGCATTCCAAATGGAAACATCCTAAGTGTGAACTGAACAGCTACAGCGTAGAGTACAGCGAGTTGTATCTGCCCTGGGCGAATGGAAGAACTATATTTCACTTTTGATACTGGGTTTAAGATTTAGTTTGAGGAAAATATTTGTAAGTTTTATCCAGATAAATGTTACTATGAAGGAGTTCTATATTTAGCACTTACTCCGAATCTCCTGGAGAAAATATATTTTTTTGACCTATAAAATATTGACAGTTAAGTAACATTAACAAATACAAGAGAAGTAGTTTTATGTAATATTATTGGAATATCCTGCATAAGCAAAACGTTCAAATATCTGGAAATTTTTTGTTTGCATCGTGTTTTTAATTGTTGACAAACTGTTTTTAAAAAATCATTTTTAGCGGAATAAAAGATGAACCCCTATTTGGATTATATCAATGATATTTACCAGTTAGAGCTGAAAAACGATCCTTCGCGAAATCTGAAAAGTATGTGCTTCGTGGTTTTAATATATTTAAATATTAAATTATTTAAGCTGGTCTAAATATTCGTGGTTTCTTTATTTTATACCATTTGTCATGATAATGTATAAATATAAAAATATTGGCCAAAGTAGGTAGTTCTTCGACAATAATTTGAGTATGCATACATCGTGAAAATTTGTCCTAACAATGTATATTTTCTACAAAGTGCAGAGCTATCAGAAAATATTCAAAACAGCAAAAAAAAATTTTTTCCAGAATTTTGATGTTTTTTACAGTTTTGATTTACCGTGTCATTTTTTTCAATTTCACAAATTATCAAATATCATTCCCTATACATCCTTTCATTGATTTTCTTATTCGACATCACAGTTGTGTGAAGCCTGCAAAACATACCTGTAAACACCCCCTCAGTCTTATATTCGAGCGATCTTGATCTGCAATTTACAAAAATGAAAGAAGAAGAATCAGTTTATCTGAAAAGGCGAGTTAATCTAATTACTATCTAACGGACATTCGATAACTACTACACAACCTAGTACAAACAACACTGAGCTGTAATTTAGAAACGAACACGAACAGAACAATAACCAATGACCAACTTACGCACAATAATTGCTACCACAAAGATGTAGTCTCACGTATATCAGAAATTTTTATTTTAGATGCATAAAGCAGAGATGGCGTGATCCACCAATGAGCCAAATTTAACAAATAGATATTTGATACATGTCGAGTCAAATTGGTCAAAATTTGACCCAAAATCGATGCCTTTTTGTCGCGTTTAAAAAGGAAAATCCAGGTTCACTTAACAAGTTTTTGCTGCTATTACAAACAATTCACGATTGTATATCTGGGGTAATTCGATTCGGTGATTCTTAATCGATTCGAAGCACGATTAATTCGAATTACCAAGCGAAATTACCCCTCCTTATAAGTATCCACCTAAAATCATCATTATTTGGTAAGACGAGCATGGATTTCACAGTAGGATACATTGCGATGTTTTCTAAACATTCTGGGGAAGCGAATGGCTTGGGTAAATTTTTATCAAGTTCCAGATCAAGTCGCTTGCATTTTGTAAAGTCGAGTACCGATCTAGTTATTCAGCCAAGACGACATCGAAGCGGGCTAGAGTCAGTCGAAAATAGACGACCTGGAGAGCGACTGGAGTTTTTGAAATATCCTAAAATTTTGTAATTTGAAGGTTATAATACATATCAAATTTAGCAAAGCATATAGACATTTTGAAAATCGTTTGAACTGAACTGAGGAAAACGACTAATCAAACCTTCCTTCAAAAAAAGGGAGTTGATGTCTTTTTCCAAAAGCTGTAAAAGTTTAACTATTAAAGATAAAGTTGATTTGACCTCGAATGAGTTTTCGTAATTACGGAAACCACAGTCAGCATCCCAATTCATTAGTAACATTTATACATTCCTTGTCGTAAATTAACATCATCACACTTCTTCACAGAGCTCACCAACCAAAAGTTGCCAATCTATATTTTTGCTGAGCACGGATCTCCGACGAACTGATGCGCCGTAACATAATCCATCTGCGATTCATGTTCGACAAAAATATTCCTCATAACGATTGGGAGCGAGAACTCATTTGAGTAGATCAACCTGAGACAAACACTCAATAGTGTTGTAGGAAAGATATCAGCTTCCCGGTTCGATCGATCCTCCCTAAATTGTAAACATCACTAGGCCAATATCAATGATAAATGTAACATTTTTGAAAAGGCGAGATTATTTCATCTGTGGCAACTAGCAGTAATATAGCTACATATATAGGTAACACGAATGTCATTAAAATCGGTTTCATGAAAGTCCAAAATTAACTATTTACGGGACAACTCCTGCACTAGGTTCGTGGGTTAGTTTCGCGTAATTATATGTTCTCACTTGCAAATATCCTCGAGGTTGCGTTCTGGTCATCTGAAAAAGTAAAAAAGAAAACGTCGGAAAGGAAAACTTTGAAAAATGTATATTTGAAAGGTGTAAAACATACTATGATTAAGATATTGATAAAGAGTCGATCGTCTACCAATTATTAACAATAAAGCCAACACAGATATTTAGCTAGAACAGTTTTCAACAGGTTCAAGACAAAGAAGGCAGCATCTAAAGTAAACCTATCGTTAGGGATGGATTCAACATTCCTCAGCATTTTGATTTTTCCTTCCCCTAATTTCGGAAATACGCATCGTGGCACCATTGACACAAGTTACGTAACCATTGATCAAATTTAAACTGAACATTCTGTCGTACAGATTAGGAAAATTAGTTTGGCTGAATGTTTTATTTTTAAACATTAATTTTATACGATGGAAGCTGATACAACGAGCAATTCTTTAACGTTGTACAAGAATATATTATCGAGCTCACATTTCGTTTGCTGTGTTATATTAAGAGTGTAATCTGTAAAGAAACAAAAAGGCATTATTATCAAATTAATAATATTAATCATTTAACTGCGCGGTTATTCCCAATGAAGATTTTATTTTGCTAAATATGTGGCAATTGATAGGCAGCACCTCATTGGTACGATGGTATCACAATGGATTTACCGAAATCAATTATTTTTGTTGAATTTCAAATCATGCCGAAAAGATGTTACTCTATGTATATTTCCCATAAAATGGATAGAACCCAGTAAAGTTAATAAAACACCCATGCTTTCAGATTTTCCCAAACAAAAATTTATAATCAGCTTAATAACAAAATCAGGATGCTTACTGCTGGTCTGAAACGCAGCTTCAATGTAGTTGCTCTGTAAAAATGAACTTGACATAAAACATACATCCTATATTCCAAAGTAGCACCGTTCAGCACATATAAAATTTTTTAACCTCTCAATTCAACCGTGTTTTGGGGCAAATAAATTGAACATTGTTGTAGCTAGGCTCCATCCGCTCCCAACAGACCTTGATCCTTTTAACACAAATCGAAGTGACAAATAAAACCATGGAATTATTGTTTTTTAAAACAAATATTTTGCATTAAATATCTTAGGTTCGTCAGAACGGAAACATGCACATTGTAGACAAAATTAAAATTACTAATTGTAAAAGTGGAGTCCCTGATTTCGTGTATTCATCAAATTCAATTTCGGTCCTCTGTTTTGTTGAAACTCTATGTAAGCAAAATCGAGAAGCAGCGCCTGAAGGAATCTAGTCAGGGGAAATTCGTACGAATAGACCTACTCCAAGAGGCAGGGTGGAAATACATTTGGAAAACATCCCAAGCAAAAATCGACAGTATATGAAAAATGCAACAAATGATAATTGCTCTCGGAAGTGGTAAACCCAATCCACCACAATCTTTATTTGCTTTTTGCAACCATTAAGACATTCTTACCTTTTATATTATCTTCAATATATTCGTCCACGTCTGAAAAATATAGGGAATTCATTTTGAAACAAAAAACGAAAACGGTAAATACCCGTGCATAAAAAAAGAAATCGATCAGAAAATATATAACAATCAATAATACCAATTTCGTGTCTTTGACCAAATAGATGCATTCCAATCATAAATTATATAAATAGAATTTTGATCGATATGTTGAAAGACTGACGAGAAAGTTTTTTCTTATAATAATCAGAGGGAGGAGTTGATTTTGATATATTTTACTCATAAGGTGGTTTCGATACGCAGCATCAAAATTTTGAACTGGACGTACATGTCTTCCAAATTATCTTTTCAACAAAATTCACTGTAGAAAGTTATCCCAATCGCAATTTTTATTTTGTCCAGCTCGAGGCACAGGTGGGACCGTGCCCAGTCGGCACGATCCATCAGTGTCTCAAACTTCACAAAAACATGCATCTGATCTCTGATATTGTTTAAATTGGATATTTAAAATATTTTTTATTACTCACCGGTAATTTCTTCTGAGACCGGTTTTTGTTGACCTGTACGAAAAATCCACGTTTATCAAAATTATCTTATATTGCAATAGTGTAGTCACCTGTTTTATTAATTCTACAGAAGTTCAAAGAATTATTGTTAATTTATATACTCATTAAATTGTTGAAAAAAAAATAGAAAAGGTGGGGTTTACGCAAAAAGTAATAACCTTTTTTTATTCAACCGACGTATACCAGCACAAAAAATTACAGGAATGACAAGAATTAAAGGGTTTGAACGATTTCTTTGTAAAAATGATTGATGATTGATCTATTCCAGTCACGAAAATAAGCATTATCAAAGCATCATTCTGTAAGGTCCAAGTCAACAATGAATCGCGCCGCCGACGTAGAGTCCGTGTGTGGCTTATGCTTGGCACAATTCAATTATAACTAGTATTTGACAACTGCAGAACGCATTTTCTTACATAAAATTGTGTGTTCTCAAGTTTTAAAATTGATTAAAAAGGATCACTAACGTCCTGGGTTTTAATCTCGTAATGATATGGTTATATGCGACAGGCAAGACTAGCAGTAGGATACGATTGGATGTTCTGGTACGATTATAAGGTACAATTCATTCTCCAATTTTTTGGTACTTGGTACGACTTGGTATATTTTTTTCGTACCGTACCTTCACATTACACCACGTGTTCTTCTCGTATGAAATTTCACCTTATTATTGGAACTGGTATCCACACTAGAAGTGGTTTTCCGGCATATATTTAAGATGTTTTTCTGGCTTTCCCCACAAACAGGATAAAAAACGAAAGAAAATCCTATCGTATCGGAATATAACTGAACGCTTATATATTCAATTCAATCAAACAATAAATTGTTCTCAGGGAGCATAGACAGTTTTTGTTCCTTTTTGCTGTTCTCATATTCAGGAACCTTATATTTAATAGTTAGGCCGCCACGCCAAAATTAAATTTTCCACTTTTGTCCGTATATGGACTGACATTTGCCTCATCCGTATACTTATTTTGAATAAGAACATAATAAGAAAAAACGTCTTCTTATTGTTTCTTACCTTCAAAACGTTCTTTGGCATTTTCACTTTGATCTGAATGATTGGAAAATGAAGCAAAGTAGCATTTTTGATGCATTGAATGTTATATTATGAGTGCAATCCTGGTAATACGAATCGTGAATATTATTAGTAGTCCCGTTATCTAAAGCGCTCATTATTAAATCCAACTACTGAAAAACGAACGATGTTACTGGTTGTAACAATATAAAATACACTCAAAAAAATTCCACCTTCCGATGACATCGTGAAATATTGCCCATTTGTGAGGCTGTCCAAAATATTTGATTCGCAAATCATAAACTATTCGTTTTGATTGTTTCAGATATTCGAAATCAACAGAATTAAATATGTAAATATTTTCTGAAAATGGATGTAAATAATGGTGTATTGGATAATATTCTGAAAAGACGTCGTTGTTTGCTTGTTGTAAGACTGATTCGAGTATTCGATTCGCAAAACAAAAAATCGATTTTGGCCTCTCATGCCCATTTTCAATATTTTAATCTGAAGAAACCCCGCTTTCGTCGGGTGTCCAAGTGAAAAGAGTAGCTGATATTCTGCCAGTCCGATTCGTAGTATATCAATGAAACCTTAGATTCTTAAAATTTATATAAAAGAACTTGATCAACCAGAATTTCAGCGACTAGGCTACTTAAAACACTCGAAGAAAATGGGTTTGATCAGGAGAAATTAGAAAAATGTGCAATATTTCAGGATATTGGTACGGGATGAAATGTTTCTTTTTAGTATTTGGTAGTAACCAAACTGCAGATTTTTTTTTTAATTCATCAATACTTCTATGAGAAACAGCGGCTTTGTGAAAATTTTCGTCAATCGGAAAAAAATGACATGATGTCATTTCCGGCACCCGACTAAAAAAAAACAAGATTCTATCATCTTGCGTTCTCCTCAAGCCGAGGTTTTCAATAAATTTCACGATATAATTAAGAAATTAATAAACTTCTTGGAAACAAAAAAATACACGAAAAACGAATATACTCCATATTCCTAAATCTTGTCATAGCAATGAGCTAAAATAGTAATAATTTTTTATTTAAATATGATTCATAGAATAAAAAAATCGAAAACAAAGATTACTTGATTTTACTCCATCGACAAAAATCTGATGCATCCGTAACATCTTCTTTGACAGCTGAAAGAGAAACGATTCATTTTTTACAGTAGTTGGATTTTTAACAGCATGAAGTTATTATTTTGACTTTGATCTCCCAGCAGATATATCAATATCGAGAATTATTATTTTCTTTTTTAAAATGATACAAGAATGAAATTTTAGGGAAAAACAGATGCATTTTGGACCTTTCTTTCGGATTTACCACAATGAAGGATTAAAACGTTATTGTAAAGTACACTCAATTATATCTGTTGTGGGCGATTATAAAAATCATCTACCACTTCTTTGTTTCCTTCTAGTCACCTCTTACGACACGCAGGAATTACGTTTGGGCTATTCTAAAGCCGTACATGCAGGGCCTATTTATATCGAGTATGAGCTGTCGATAGACCGCACCTACGATGCGTTCCATTGACAGCTCCTAATTGGCTAAAAAGTCGATTTTATTGTTTTATTTTAATATCGCCAAGTAAAATTCACACACGATAAAATGAATGTCCGGAAATGGAACAATTAAAAAATGTTTAAAACTGTACACGATATCGGGAAAGTTATTTTAAGCTCGCCAATAGCCACATATCAAACGTGTCGGATTGAAATAAGCTTAATAAAAAAATCCCAACTTACCTCTCATCCGTGTTACGAATGTATTTGCGGAACCTACAATAAAAGACATAATAGAAAAATACAAATATTGTGGGTCTTTATCTTAAGGTCACCTTCGAGTTTAAATAGAATAACTAACATATTTTGGTGAGGTTTTGTTTAAGGACAAAATCGAATATCTTCGGTTTCCGAATCCAATAGAATATTCGGATCAGAATTCATATTTAATTATTAAACAAGCAGAAATTCTTTTATTAAATTATAATTTACGTGGAAATTCACACTTTTGAAAAAAAAAAATCAAAATTATCATTTTGTTGATTTCCAATCGAATAAGTCGTGATCTGAATATTGTGAATCGAATCTAATATTTTTGGACGGCCTTAGTTTCGACGATGAGGAGTTTAGTTCGTACATTTATGCATCATGATAAGAATTTTCTTCATTCGATTTTAGATACACTACACCATCCATATTCTACAATATATCAAAATGGAGCGAATACGAAAGCTAATATGACCTAATGTGACCAAAAATGACACTTTGCGGATATTTATTTTGGAATTGATTGGAACATGTACTATTATCAACAATAGCTACAGCATAATTATACGTTTCCAAAAAATTCAACCGCCTCAAAATTTTGTAATGATATTTACTCTAACCATGGCTAGCAAATCAAGCGCCCATTGGAAACAAATACGACCACTTACGCAGAAAAAATTACTGCAAAATGAAAACAAAGCAACTACCTTCAGTAGAAAACATCGGATTATGATTGAGTACGTTATTATACATATCCTTTATATGTTGTTTTAGTGTCTACGACACGTAGCAAATAAGCACACTTTTAAAGTTGTCTTCTACAATGTTCTACGTTACAACACGTGATTCACGTCTGTCATAAAAGCACGGGAAATATCCTGTACTAAAAACCCGTGACTAATATCTAGGTTAAGTATATAATGTAAATGAAATAAATACCGTTCAATAATTTCCTACGCGCTTCAATTCGTTCTGAAAGATAAAAAAGAGAAGTACGGTGCAATAAAACGGGTGTTAAGAAAAATATTTTTATTTTTAGAAAATGAGTTGACGGTAAAGATGAAACTCGCTTTGGTAGCGTTATCAATTCTTAACTCAACAAAGCCCGTTAACTTAGTCAGGATTTTTTGGTCAAGTATGAACTACAGATGGACCGCGTCTCGGCGACGCGATCCATCAATAACCCATACTTGACAAAACATGCTTTGATTGGGTAAACCAATTTTTAAAATTGCAACAACACACTTCGCGTTTAGACAGAACGTAAATTATAACATAATATTCAAAATGCATATATTCGTGATTGTTGATAGGTTATAGCCAAAAATCTTTAAAAAATACATCTTACTTTCTAAAAAAATCAAACGAAGCAAACGAATCTTGAAACCAAAAGGTTTGTGCTTCCAGGTGCAAAATACGAATCAGTTACTGCGAAATGTTACACGCGCGTACGCCCTTTGCCTAAATCATACTAAACATTTTTGCTTAATGAAAATCATGGCAATATTTTCCACGAGATTAAAATGAAAAGACTTGCAAGACTAAGCAACGAATAGTCAAAAGAACCACTGTACTTACCTTGTTCGATTAAAATTTCCACTAAAATAGACAATGTACCGTTAGTGATTGAATGGTCAAAACAACAATTTTTGCGCCGGTGGCTAAGACAACTAATTTATTAAATAAAAAAATAAAAAAATTCTATGCACTTAAACGACTTGTCTCGTGGTATTGACACAGTTTTGGCATGATTACACAAGATAATTAGGAAAAAAGTACTGTATTCAAAATTGTCTCATGATATGTCGAATTATTAAGAAGAGTATTTACGAGACGACGATTTTAAATAATGTGCATCGCACTCCAGAACGTATAGGTCACTAACCAGTTCTTCTCAAAATTCATTCTGAAAAAAAAAAACGATTTTCTGGTTTACCTTCGTCAATGACCGCGGCTGCTGATTGAAAATCTTTTTCCTAAAATCACAACACAGATTTCACAAACAGACTAGCTAAGCCAAATAGGAAAAGTTGTTAATAGTAGATGTGTAAATGTGTAAGTACGTAGTTACACTGTATCAAAAAATGTAGCAAAACCATTGGTTTTTGAAAGTAATTTTAATTGGCGGTATTGAAAAAAATTCAAAGTTGACTTTCCTGGGCCAAGTATGGGGTGTTAATGGAACGCACCGTGTTTTTTTAATTTTAGAAATATAAAATTACTGCAAATTATCAATAAATTTATTGCACTTTTGTTACAGTGTATATTTATTTCTGCAAAAACGCAAGTTAAAAATAAATCCCATGCAAGGAGTATAGCACAAACTTACAATTAATTTCTTTTCGGTTGTTCGAAATTTAATTCGGGAACACCATAAAATGCAAAGCCGAAGTGAATGAATATTTTTTATGCATTAAATTATCGAATATAACAAAAAGAGAGTATGCGAGTTTTCATGCAGGAGTGGACTATCAGTGAATTTAGTGTTTATATGCTGTAATTGTATATTTCAAAAATTCGAAATCGCTTTGTCAATGAGATTTAGACCAATTGTGTTCATGGAGTATAAAGTCTATATTATATTTTTCTTTGCATATGAAGTATATTGTCAAATATGGGTGATTTTACTGCAATTTTGTTGTGGTGCGCTCATTTAGAAATAATTTGTTACGACAGCACAGAAAATAAAATTCAAGTAAATAAATTGACATGAACTGTAATAAAAATCCAACAAAATCACTGGTCTTTGACAGTAATTTTACTTGGTGGTATTGAAAAAATTCAAAATTGACTTTTGTTACAGTGTGCAGTGTATGAAAAGAAAATTTCCACAATTGGTAGGAAAATTTCAAATATTGACAAGTATTTCAGAACCTCACCTGCAAAAACACGAATACAACAAAAGTACAGGCAACCACCGAAAATCGCGAATACGAACACGATAAAAACGTAAGAATTAATTTCCACTCGATTTCTGAAAAATAAATAATGATCTGCAAAAAAGATTCAATTTGCATGAGCTAATTTTTTTTTTTTGTAAGAGCGACCGTGTTTGACTTTTGATTTTGAGAGGGTATGTTCGAAATTATAAGTTCTGGGAATCACTTTTAACGCTAACCTAAGTAACGGTTTTAAGGTCTTTTCGTTTTTTGTGATTTCGCCTGACTAAATGTTTAATTATCATAAAAAAAACTAAGAGAGGCGACAAAAATCACCAGTCACCTGAAAATCTTATATGGAGCGTTCGTACTCCAGAATGTGTGAGAAATTAGCTTAAAGTTTGAATAAAAACTCGGTTGTTCCTAAAATTGTTAAGAGTCAACAAGTAAATCATATTAAAGACACTAGCGTATTTATAGAGGACTAATTACATATAATTAGTCCATTATAGGCTGTGAAATTCCATTTTGCGATTTTTCGGACACAATTGGTGGAGTCGACGCAAAGTAGAGTGGAAAGAGTGATTCCAACAATATTATGACAATCTTACAAAATTTCCTTATATCGCTGATGCTTTAAGCTACCAGAATGGGTAAAAACAACATATTTGAATCCCTAAAAGAGGTCGCTCAATACATTCTGTTCCAGAAATGTATACTTTTTCAACAGGTTTGCATGTTACTTCTTAGGGCTGTGGAGATTCATCCGAGTATTTAAGTTTTTCAAGTTTTCAAGTTTTGAAGAAGAAAGACTTCTTCCGAAGCCATAAACATTACGTTTATGGCTTCGGAAGAAATCTTTGTTGAAAACTAACTCTATTTCAATGTAGGTAGATGACGCAACAAAGATGACCCTATGAAAAACTGTTAATATAGCAAAGAGCTTTTTTAAACTAGCCACTCCACTCTATTTGCAAAAGATAAATGATAAACTACCCAACACTTCATTACTTCATTTTAGTCACCTTCGACGATACAAAAAATAGAGTGTAAGGCTGCAATAAACGTTTGTCTAGATTGCGTTTTTCTAAGATTGTTTCATTAATGTTACGTTACGGAACCTAATAGTTCGTATCGTACATTCACAATCTGTAGATGCTTTTGTAGAGGTAAGACAACAGCACGTGTATTGTGGCCTTAAATGCGAGAGAAAAAGCAACAAGTATTGGCTGCAATGTTATTGTTAATTTAGATAATTGATTTGATGTTATACTTGATTACTCCGTTGGTTGCAATGGGCTTGTAGGCTGTTGGGGATAGTCAGTAATTGCTTCGTGGTTGTAGCTTGTGGGTGACAAGATATCCTATTAGGTTCATTTAAAAGGCTATTTATGTTGTAACAAAACCAATCTGAATTATAAACATTTTGCCCGAATATGTATTGGCTATAATTAACACATAATATGGAAATTATAGTTACTATTCTGAAAAAAATATACATGCTACTTTATACTCACCGTTTGCTGCAAACGAACCAAATAATTCTTTTCGTCTTTTCATTTGAGCAATTTTTATCTCTTTCTTGGTGTTCCCCTGTCCGCTTCTTCTGGCTACTGGACAAACATCCTCTGTTGTCGTAGGTTCATCGTGCTGTCGTTTCATTTTTACTGCTGTTTCCCCGACTACTGGTCTGGAATAAATGTCATAGTCGATGCCAAGAACTCGAGAAATATCGAATATAAGATTCTTTATAATGTCTATTTAGAAAACTATATTCATAGAAATACCTCCTATGCGCCTAACAGATTCATGGCACTTCGCTGGCAACGAGAGCTAAAAATGACTTGGCAAGTCCGTCTCGCTAATACATGCCCATCTCAAAGGGTAATAATAGGCTGGGCTAAATCGAATCATTTAGAATTCGAATCTGATTCGGATAATTTTTTGGGAATCCGATCGAATCGCCGATTCCTTGAAAATAACAAATATGCCATTTTTACTTTTACCATTACTGTCCTCATGAGGATTAGAAATTTCACAGTTACGAATTACAAATATTAGCTTAAACAGACTTAAAAGCGATGTATTTTCAGGTACGCTTCGGACCAAGAGCGAGAATTTTCATTTAACGACAAATTTGACCAAAATGGATTGCATTTTGTCTTTTAAATATGAAAAATCCCCCCCCAAAAAAATCCACTGCATTTGGTGAGTTTTTGTTTCTATGGGCCGATTTCCGGTTGATTCGAGTAATCTGTGCTTGGAATCAATTCGAATCATCGAATCTTCAAATCGAATTGCCCAGCCCTAGGTAATAGTTAAGTTAGTCCGAAGTGGAAAATGGACCCATCTTTACATAGTCCTGTTCTTCTGTAAGTGGCATGTCGTATAAGGGCCTTGCTCAAGGTGATTAGCTCAAATGAATTACTATGAAACATTGATATAGTAAGAGAAAGAATGTAAATGAACATGGCTATACCGTTTACAAAACATCTCAAATTCTCGCTTCGAATTTCCATTAAAAACTGTTGTAAAACTGGTGATCTCCATTAAAGAAAATCGCGCTTAACGCAGAATAATTCTTGACAAGAATCAGTAAAAAAATGCATTTAGCCACCCCTAATATCGATGGCCGCATTTGGGATTTGCATAGATATGTTTTCCGTTCTGCATATACGAAAAGCTTTAAAAACATCATTTCTATTAGTTTTTTCAAGTCTATAAGAAGCATAACTACTCAAGAGCAGAGGATCAGCAAAATACGAATAAATTTTTTTATTCAATTTTACCAAACTGAACTGAACAAAAGGTGTCGAAGGTTACGTAAACTCTGGAAGTAGAGAGCCACAAAGCATCTATGGAGAGAAATGTAATGATACCACTTTTTACAGACACCGATACTGCAAAATGAGCTGATATCGGCCGATACTCATCACAAATGCCTTCAAATATGCTCAAAGTTAAATTTTCCAAAAAAATTCGTTAAAATTCTCCGTAAAGGAACAAATAGCAAAGAAACACAATCATAGTGGATGAAATGTATTTGGAGCAACAGCACAAGAAATTGCAGATCAAAGAATATTAGAGAACTTCATACAAATAGAAACAATCTAATGCAACATGCAAAATAAACGTCAGCATTAAGACACCCAATTAAAACAATATCCAACCGAATTGGTTCCCGACAAAATGAAAATTCTTGATTGGGAAAAATTTGCCAAATTACAAAAACGAGTGTATATTTGATTTTTTAATGAAGTATATCTGCGCAATTTTCAAGTTTTGTATCCCTAGGCATGGTTATAACTTTTTTCCAGTAATCAAAATTGAAGATCCCAAAGTCGTAGAAAAGGTACATAAGTTTAACAATCCATAACAGGTTCAACAATTCATCCCCAATTAAGCTACTGATCCATTTCATTACATAATGTTTGATATGCCGGGGACTGTACCTAGCCGACTGATGCTTCCTTTTCTGCAACAGCTTATTGTCATTCAAGTGGCTGTTAGTTAGATTTTTTAGGAATTGATTTAGGCCTCGGTTAGAGCGAATTCCCCAAAATTTCAAACATTCAAAAGGTATCGGTAGTATTAGCTTTCTTGCGGCCGATACCGATACTACTAAAATAGCCGATACTTGACGGTACCGATACATCGATATCCCAGAATTTTATACCCGTTGTGGACGAAATTCCAATAGGTCATACCCAACCAAATAACACCAATTTTTCAATTTCGAAAACGTTACTGTTATAAATCACATGAAGTTTACGCAACAACACCGACAACCCGTGGTAAAACCAAAATACTTTTTTGTTCCAATAGAGCCTATGTCTTCAATAATAGCTGCGTCATCCATACGTTCCTCTTCAGCATCTTCCCCTGAGGTTTGAGTTTTCGCTCCATTATGCGAGGACTCAAGTTGATCTTCTGCATTCCGAAAGTATTAAAAGTAAAAACTCTGTTACCGACGCATTAATTTGCTCTTTCCCTAACAAAAACTTTATTGCCCATAAGCCATCTCGCCTCGTTGGCGCAATCCATCACTCATCAATCGCTTATGCCGGCAAAAACATTTTGCAAACACCACAGACGTTAATAAGTTTGAAATGATCAAGCCGGATGAAAAGTACATACCAATTCACAGAATGACAGAATTTATAACGCTTGCCGCAACATACTATTCATAGGTTTCTAGAACTGGTACTGTTCTTTTAGCACAACTCACAAAATTTTCAGGAAACAGTCTTGTGTTCGCCAAATATATGTAAGAATTTTTCACGATCAATATACTACAGAAGATTATTGTATTGCCACGGAATTGTGATTTCTGCCAACAGAAATTTTGCTTGGCTTTGGCGGGCTTGATTGAGTTGAAATATGTTTTTTGACTGTTTATGAGAAATTTCACCGGCGTTATACAGATATGGGTAAGTATTTTAACAAATGTACAATGGTGCAAACACATGGCTGTAGAAGTATTAAATCTTAATATGTTTGGCACAGTCAGTTGGGCCAAGCCTCACGGACAACCGTGTTGCCCGAGGACCAGGCATTGTGCACAATAATAAATAATCTCTTTCCCTAAAAAAGAAATTTTGGTCTTAAATAACTTGTGGCAAAATTATTTATAATTACAGCAGTAGAGGTTTCCGCTTTGGATTATATAACACAGACAGATAAGTCACATATAAACTGAGCTAGGCACACCACGTCCACCAGTTCTGGTATTAAAATGCCAGAAGTATGCCCAATATAAGAAATGTGCCAAACCTAAAAATGAATGTCAAACTACTTGAAAAAGGGCCAGATTTCTTCAATCTGGCATAAAAATATGGCAACCAGCAACCCCGTATCTGTATCCGCATTGTTTTTAATCCAAAAGAGCGCCACACCAAACACTTAATTTGCTTTCGCTTCGTTTTTTCAGTTGCTTGTTTACAATTAGTACACACAGACGCTTTTCAGCAGGTTGCGGAGGTAAGGCGTGGATGATTGCAATGGGATCTAACTCTGAAATATTTCGACCAAACATGGTTTGTCAAGTTTTATTCACCGGTAGATCGTGGCGCTCAGGCACGGTCTATCTGTGACCCTTACTTGGCAAAATAAAAATAATTCTGATTGGGGTGGATCGCGAAATGACAAATATCAAAATAAGAGGATGATGAGATTATAGGAGAAGTAGATAAATGATCTCGCAGTCAACCACGATTTGACCGAACAAAATTGGAAAACAAAAAACTTGAATATTGAACTCTATTTTTAAATTTTCATTAATATCGTTGTTATGAATTACTCTTAGGTGGTTGTTAAAAAAAAGAAAAATTCCAGGCATCAGGTGCGGATACTTTAATGAAATCTGTTAGGCAATATTGTACTATCACTTATAACTGGTATGAAATGTTTTTAATTTTACATCCGTGGGGAATTGCTTTGGACGCTTGTTTGTCCATTTCAAATTTTTATCCAACATTAACATATGAAAACTTGGTACATTTGATGTTCATGCTGGGTAAATGTAACCCCTTAAAAAATCAAGATTATTTTTTGTTTGATTGCATAAAAATAGGATAATATATTTCCTTGTACAATAGCCATAATTTTACCAAGTTTTGGCAATGACTCACTATTTTTGCTGCTGGTATTTGCATGGTCATCTTCTGGATTTGGCTCCGCATCACTAATTTGGATGACTTCATCTCTGTGACTGTCCGAGATTTTTTCTGAAGTGACGTAAGTTGAATTTTTTTCTTTATATTACATTGAGGTACTTGCTTGGAGAGTGGGAAAATGTGATAAATCTACCCTCCCCCCACACTCCCCCCCCCCCCCCCCACACACACACTCCCCTTGCTGTTTTAGATGATGCTAGTTTGTTCCTTTTGATGCTGCCCATCCCTGCTCAGAATGAATGTCAATAAAAAAAATATTCATTGACATGCAAAAATATGATGAGCCTATTCCTAAAATTGTTTCCGAAACACTAGGCTACTTGATGTGGTTATCTGGATGTTGAAGGGTACGTTGCTGCCGGAGATAGACAATACCGAATATTTTTCTAATTTGAATGCATTCTATATATTTATTTCACATTGGAAATATCGACTAAATTTTAAATCCAGCCATGCATGCCATGAAAAATGACAGAACTGTTTAAGCCTGAAAACTATGAACAAGTCACTGACTCCTTCGTTTCATAATACCGTATCAATTTTTGCGTTGAAAATCTAGCTTCTTGTTTGTAGGAATGGTGCAACGAAATCACTGATTCCGAAATCAAAATTTTACTGTATCTTACCGTCCTCATACGTTTGTGCACCATCTTTCGCGTTTTCGTGTGACATTATATCCTCGAACAATTTTCAATAATATCGAAATATCCAAAAATAAATTTTGTTTATTTCGTTATTGTTTCGGTATATTGCCTTTTGTTGAAGTATAATGCTTCTTCTTGTGAAAATATTCCAAATTGTTGTTTTCACTAGCGTAGTTTTCCAAAATTGAATTTTGTAAATTAAAACAAGTGATCCTCCTAAAAATACTTTCTTAAGTTTAGTTTCAGGCTTATCACTATTTCCTCACGGTTCTCCGAAAAGAACAAGGGATTGGTTCTGTCAATTTAATAAAAACAGATTCTCCTAATTCTTATTCAATTTCGCAAAATGCATCTTTTAACGCAACTGAGCACTTGATATGTGCATTGAGCACTTAGTGACTGATAGTTTGCCCGGAAATTATTCTGATTATCACTCCATTAAAAACTTTAATAACGGAAACCCTGTTTTGCTCAGGTCAAAGTCTTTTCTTTACCTTTTCAAAATGCTATTTTGAGAAAAAAAAATCATTATGCGTGAATTCAGAAACGCCAGTTCGGAATAAATATTATTTATTCAAAAGAGTAGTTGTAGTATGTTATCATATCACGTGCATAATCCTAATATCGCCCCCTATAATCTTAGAAAGACTTTTTGGTATTCACCAAAGCTTCATTGTCGAGTTTGCGTGAAAATACTTTTGTTCGTTTTAACAAAAGAAAAGTCGCGAGCCAATTGAAAAATTCTGATTTAATGGCCAAAGATGTAATCGTTTTCTTCAGTTTAAGTTAATCTATGTGGGGTTTAACTTCCCTCATTGTGCAACGAAAGTCACGGACGGCCAGTCTACTCGTTAAAATGTATCCGTTTTGCATGCCGTCATGACTGAAATGACCAAATGACTAAAAAAATATCGACTTTCTTTTATCAACAGCACAAACTCAAGAATATGCATACATTTTTTAATGTATATATTATGCCGTATTGTGTAAATTAATATATGAAATACAAATAATGCAATAATAATTAGTGTTGAGTATTTGTTCAAAAACAGTGGGACATTTGAAATTATCATAGATATTTAAAACATTATTTGGTTGTCTTTTAGATATCTCGTTTGGCATTTGCTAATCTCAAAGTTTTTGGTCAAATACAAAACGAGGGGGGGTTACAAATTTATCCTCAGTTTATCCATTTAAATTAGTTCATTTTTTTGCGACTTACTCAATTTAATAATTTCCTCACTTTTTTTTGGTCACTGAAACGTTTGTTGTACTCAATAGTAGTGTATGGAATTTGCAAGGAACGGAAATTTAAAATATATTCGATGAAAACAAATGAGACAACCGGTACTTTTCCAATGACAATGCATATTGCATACACATTTAATGCATATCAATCATCAGATGTAATTTTATATAGGGTGTCCTCGTGGTTAACAATGTGCTTCTGTTAATATTTTTGTTTCATATAATAGCAGGTGGTGTATGGTTTTATGATCGCCGAGGTCAGATACCACTCACTGCACTCAAACAGAGTGGTTTAGTTCTGCATAGAATATTTTACGACTAGAGTGCAGTGTCTGGCACTTGATTTTGCAGTGGCTCTCCGACATCAGAGTAGCTGTTAGTTAGCTCCTTTTTGTCACTGATGCTTTCGACTTCTCTCAGAGTGAACCTCTATATAAGAAAGAACATTTAGAGTTACATATCTGTATGGCAAAAATTGATCGATAATTTTGAGCAAATTTTTCGTGCAGCAATAACACGTGCGCATTTTCAAAATTTCCAACCGGTTCACTCGAAATGATTTAAACACATATATTTGGTAAAAGCCTGCGTCAGCAATTAAAAATATGCGAGTAACCTCTAACCATCAACGAACAATTATGAATGGACTTCAATAGCCATTTTTAATCTGTAAATGTCATGTCTAAAATCGTTGGTATCGGATCATTTTGAAGCATCCGTGACGGTAAAAAGGCGTAAAATAACAGAATATTTCAAATAGACAATTAATCTAACTAAGAAGAAAATCAACAAAAACTTTATAATTTCCCACGGACAATTACGGTCATTTAAAGAGGAAGAAATCTTGGAATAATCTTGCTGGATAACAACTCACCAAACTTGGACCCCAGTTACAAAACTGTGTTCGGGTTTTACCATAAAAAAGCATGAAAGTGATTTTGTCATTTTATCTATTACATTTATATAAACATTGAAACGCATGTAAATCAAGAGTCTACCTTGTTGGAAAGATAGACCTGCTCTGGTTTAGTCGAGCCCAAACAGGTTATCAAACTCTGAGCAGTTATTGTGTTACTGTTTGTAACCCGGAAGCGTAGCGCGTTTACGTGGGCGAAATCGCTTCACATTGCTGCATGCATTCGGCGTTGCATGGCAATACAACGGATTTTAATGTTGTTTTGAAATAACGCCGTCAACTTAACGAGACTCTGTTACTGGGTCTCCGTGTTGGGTCTGGTACATAATAACCAGAAATGCCAAAAGTGGATTAAAAACATGAACAAAATATATTTACAAATGAGCGGTTTAGTATACAGATTTCGCATTGTTCGCGTCGTAGATATAAAGACATCAGTAATTTTTTATTAACACTTGAAAATTGAAGAAGAAGTGTAAAAAAATAAAAAAGCATTAGTGACGTACAAAGAAGATATCTATGGCGAACGTAGGAAATATTTATATAACGATGCAACTATAACTTTGGGAATCCAGTACTTTTTATTTTATTTTTTGAGTACCAGAATTTAGGTCGATAAAAAAATGTTGCTGCCTATCGCTTTACAACATTTTTTTCTATTATACTCCGGCCAGACATAACATCCAAAGGTCAAAAACTGTTGGCATTTTCAAATCTTGGGATTGACATAACAAATAAAATAGAATAAACCCAATTAACCCATTTTGTGTAATTTTTTCATTTAGCTGAAAAGCAATTATAGGAAAATTTGCTGCTCTGTTTTTATTAATTGATACCCAGCTTGTATAGATTAGTGTGTCTCATGCATACCCAATTGCCTTTTTGCTAAAAAACGGAGGAATACTTTAAAAATAGAGAGGAGTCATATACAGTCATCTCACCAGTCTCAAACATTTCAAAAAATTATAATAAAATCACAGAAGATGAAAAAATAAATTCTGCGAAATTACCTACTTTAAAATTGTTGACAATCTTTTCTAACTTTTTGGATTACGGAGCTCATCATTGCGTCATTATGTGCGCCGTAAATCACCCGTTTACACTTAAAATTGCGGGATCCGCTGATGAATACTTTTAATTCATTCCAGCTTGGGACGTTATTTCTCGTTCCAATCTGGGATTGCTTATCAATTTAATCTAAATGCTTATCACAGGCTCTCACGTTGTGGAGTTTGCGCCATATGCAGACCACGAACAGCGGTGTGTAATTACCTACCTGCCTACGTTCGTTGTTTGTTACATTTTAATGAGTAATTTATTATGATATGGTTTAAATACACAATATTGACACATTTTCAACTTATATATTGATTTATATTGTTTACTGAATGTCGCAATAGCCTTTATTGAAGCCGTTTTCCAAACACACTAAAGACAATACAGTGTCTGTCAGGGTTCAAGAAGTTAATAATTTACCTCTTTTCGTATATATTTATATTGTTTAATGAATTTCGCTAAAGCATTTATTAAAGCTTGATGACTGACAATGAGAATAATATTAATTTGTGGCAAGTAGTACATTCATAGAGAAATAGGAATGTAATGATTCCAGAATCCGGATGTCAGGCATACACGAGAAAATGCGTGTACAAATTACCTTTTTATTCATACCGACACTCCAATTTGGATAATGGTTCGCGGGACCTATTGTTAACCCCACCGAGTTGTTTTAAACAAGATTCTTTGCGGATATATACTCCAAACTGCATTCAAATTGCAGTAACAAACTAAATGGCAAAAATAACAATATTGGGAGATTAAGTAAGGTATGACAAATGTATGATAGCACGAAGAGCTAATAACATAAAGTTTTGAGTTTTGAAATTCCAAGTAGATCATTACTTGTACGTTTTAAACTGTGGTAGATGGTTTTACTACTGCCCAGATTACATATCACCCACTGTCCTTTACTATGGCGATTCGAACCTACGTTTTGAAACGTGATATGTGGCTCGTACCACCCTTCAGAGTACCAGAATTTATGTCGATAAAAAAATGTTGCTGCCTATCGCTTTACAACATTTTTTTCTATTATACTCGGACCAGACATAACATCCAAAGGTCAAAAATTGTTGGCATTTTCAAATCTTTGGATTGACATAACAAATGAAATAGAATAAACCCAATTAACCCATTTTGTGTAATTTTTTTCATTTAGCTGAAAAACAAATATAGGAAAATTTGCTGCTCTGTTTTTTTATTAATTGATACCCAGCTTGTATAGATTAGTGTGTCTCATGTATTTCATGCCGAGATGATACCCAATTGCCTTTTTGCTAAAAAACGGAGGAATACTTTAAAAATAGAGAGGAGTCATATACAGTCATCTCACCAGTCTCAAACATTTCAAAAAATTATAATAAAATCACAGAAGATGAAAAAATAAATTCTGCGAAATTACCTACTTTAAAATTGTTGACAATCTTTTCTAACTTTTTGGATTACGGAGCTCATCATTGCGTCATTATGTGCGCCGTAAATCACCCGTTTACACTTAAAATTGCGGGATCCGCTGATGAATACTTTTAATTCATTCCAGCTTGGGACGTTATTTCTCGTTCCAATCTGGGATTGCTTATCAATTTAATCTAAATGCTTATCACAGGCTCTCACGTTGTGGAGTTTGCGCCATATGCAGACCACGAACAGCGGTGTGTAATTACCTACCTGCCTACGTTCGTTGTTTGTTACATTTTAATGAGTAATTTATTATGATATGGTTTAAATACACAATATTGACACATAAGTGACATCTGAACCTACGCTAATTTCAACTTATATATAGATTTATATTGTTTACTGAATGTCGCAATAGCTTTTATTGAAGCCGTTTTCCAAACACACTAAAGACGATACAGTGTCTTCCAGGGTTCAAGAAGTTAATGATTTACCTCTTCATATAGATTTATATTGTTTAATGAATTTCGCTAAAACATTTGTTAAACCCTGATGACTGACAATGAGAATAATAATAATTTGTGGCAAGTAGTACATTCATGGGGAAATAGGAATGTAATGATTAGCAGTGTTTTAGTGCTCTAGAATCCGGATGTCAGGCAAGCAAGAAAATGCGTGTACAAATTACCTTTTTATTCATACCGACACTCCAATTTGGATAATGGTTCGTGGGACCTATTGTTAACCCCACCGAGTTGTTTTAAACAAGATTCTTTGCGGATGTATACTCTAAACTGCATTCAAATTGCAGTAACAAACTAAATAGCAAAAATAACAATATTTTGGGAGATTAAGTAATGTATGACAAATGTATGAGAGCACGAAGAGCTAATAACATAAAGTTTTGAGTTTTGAAATTCCAAGTAGATCATTACTTGTACGTTTTAAACTGTGGTAGGTGGTTTTACCACCGCCCAGATTACATATCACCCACTGTCCTTCACTATGGCGATTCGAACCTACGTTTTGAAACGCGATATGTGGCTCGTACCACCCTTCAGGGCACATTCCACTAACTGTACTTTACTATGGCTTTGATAAAAATTTTGTTCGGGACGTTTTCCAACCGGAATGTAATTGCTGAATGCTACATTTTTAGTTATTTGCCCTTGAGCGGGCTTTAGTTTTTCTTCTTTCGAACACAGCCGGCCTTGTTTCTAGAGAGCAAAATTTGAAGATTACAAAAAATAGACGCATAACAACAAACAATAACAATTTTAACAATAAACAAATTTTCACAGACGTTTTTTAATTTTAAAAGTTAAAGCGTATACTGACAAAACGCGCTTACCAGTGTTAATAGAAAACCAGAAAAAATACACAACACTGTCGAGTTTAATTTTCAATTGTGTAAAAAATCAATATATTATTTTTATCAGTATTTTGAGAGATTTGATTACGTGTCAATTATGGACGTCGATAAGACAAAGTATAAGGTGTTCAATGATCCGGTTCATGGCACTATTTCACTTCATCCTTTTCTGATAAGAATTATTGATACTAGGCAATTTCAAAGATTACGAAACATCAAACAACTTGGAGGTGCTTATTTGGTCTATCCCGGCGCTAGTCATAACCGATTTGAACACAGCATTGGGGGACGGCTCATTTGGCAGGAAAAGTTGTCCGCCATTTGAAGGAGAATCAGCCGGATCTTCAGATAACAAAGAAAGATATCCTTTGTGTCGAAATCGCCGGACTCTGCCATGATCTGGGCCATGGCCCTTTTTCTCACCTGTACGACAACAAGTTTTTGTCTAGGGTAGATAACTCTATAAAACACGAAGAAGTTTCCTGTGGTATGTTGGATCATTTACTGAAAGAAAATCAAATTGAAATTAAAGATGAGGAGCTCGATCAGATTGATTTGACATTTATTAAAGAAATGATCATGGGACCAATTGACAAGGGTCAAGGGTATACCGGACGTGATAAAGAAAAATATTACTTATACGACATAATCTCTAACGAACGAAACAAAGTAGATGTAGATAAATGGGAATATTTTGCAAGAGATTGCTACCAGCTGGGAATTCAAAACGGTTTTGATCACAATCGTTTCATTGAATTCATGAGAGCTATTAATGTAGATGGTGAATGGCAGTTGTGTGTGAACAAAAAGGAGTGTTTCAATCTATATGAAATGTTCCACACAAGATATCTCTGCATCGCAGAGCTTATCAACATAAAGTCGTCAACGCTGTTGAAGCTATGATTACGGATGCATTGGTATTGGCTAACGATCACTTGCAAATTTCTGGAAAAAAGATTTCAGAATGTATGGAGGATTTGTCCGCTTTCACTCAGCTGGATGATACAGTGCTTCAGATTATTTTAAGCTCACGAGACAAAAAGTTGGAACAATCTCAAAAATTAATCAAAAGATTAATGGAAAGAAAAATATATAAAACAATCTGCAACGAAAAGGTTTTGAAGAACAAGGAAGAGGAATGGAAAAACAGCATTGTCGATTACGGAAAAAGGAAAGGCATTGATGGCGACGATTGGGATATAAAGGTCGTGAAAATAAAGTACGGTTTAAAAGATGAATCTGTTGATGACCCCATCAATTATATGTTTTATGACAAAAACGATCCAGATACAGCAATAAAAATGTCGAAAGAGGTAGTCTCCAGCGTACTACCATCTGTGTTTACGGAATATAGATTGCAGATATTCTTCAAAGGTGATAGCGATGAAGACTTTGAGAATGCAAAGGATGTTTTCAAGCAATGGTGGGATAGCGAGAATCAGGAAGCCCAGTAAAAGGCAAATGAAAATCTATCTTTCATAATCTATTCACTCTGTTTCTTTTATTTCCGGATTAATGTATGGCATGCTGGCTGAAAAACTTCTACATTTCAGATATTACCTGTTTATATACTTTACTCACAGATGAATGAATGTTCCCGGATGGATCGCGCTCTCCGAGCGCTGCCCATCCATGACTAGTATTTTTTCTAGCCACTCAATTAGTGGATCAGCGTAAAACAAGGGCCTTTATTAGCGACCACTTATTGACGAAAAAGTTTAGTACTTCAGAAAAGACATGAGCCTGCCCTAGTGTTTGATCTCGAATTCGAGATCTTTAATTGGAACATTTTACACTCCCATGCGTCTGTATCTCTCAAAGTAACATTATATAATACAAATTAATTATGATAATATATTCAAGTTTATTATCATATTCTGCTGTGGTTTGAATATTACGTCTGTCATTTTATTTATGAGAAACAAATGTATTTTTGTCACTTTTTAATTTCTATGATAAAGAATTCAGAACTACGAATAAGATTATTATATTTTAAATTTGATATATTTTAATTAATTGTGATTATTGATTTAAATAATTTGAAGTATTTATAGTTTAATATTTCCGATCTAAAAATAAATTTGTGAATAACGTTGTAAAATAAAACCACGCCCAATATAAAAGACTGTTGAAGAAAAACTTGCACACTTTCCCAAATGAATCGAAAATTTCAAAAACCGTTTTCAGTCATTTTGCTTTGCCAAATGTGAAAGTTTAGAGCGACTTGAAATACCATAAACCAATATTATTTAAGTTAATCTGTTTCGATCAATGTCAATTTACAATATGTAGTAATACATACAAATACAGCTCTGTCGAGGTATCGACTCTTACGCAAATAAATAAAGTGCACAAATGAGTGCGAGGGTTCATATTTTTACTTAACATGCTGAAAACTCGACACCATCACATATCAATATTGTGAGGGAAAAGGGTCCACTAGCTCCTACTTTAATAAAGAATTAGAATTTGGCCGTAGTTTAAGATATTTAGCTTTGCTGAAACTGAGACAGTGATCCGCCTTCAAGACGCTTTAAATTTGTAGATCATTCTTGTCAATGCTTGCATTGATGAATGAGTTGGAAAAATATAAGACGGACAAAAGAACTTGCATCGAGCTCGCGTTCGCAATATTCGTTTAATTTATAATTGACAACTTCTTTAAAAAAATATACGCGTTTCTCCCCAAAAACCTATAGTCACGTGAAAGGCGAATATAGATAGGTTTTAGGGAAAACCTATATATTTTTAATTATATTTATATATTTTTTATTTTATTTTTAAAGTATTGGAAAGGCATATCCTGTTGTGAGGCATAATGTTTATGAGAAGCCTACCCAAGTTATTACAAACTGGGTTGAGGGTGGGCATGGATGAGCGAGGCGGACTCGTCGGGGCTCGAACCCGAGATCTTCAACCTGCGACGCCAATATGTTAAACCACTAAGCCATCGCGCCTCACTAAACACCTCATGTAAACGTGTCAATTATAACAACCACGGTAAACAGTTTTCAAATTAATTATTCAAATCTTCAATAAAAATTATTGCTCTAAGAACTAGCGAAGCTTATCTACAAGGCTTTAAAACTCGTTAATAAACATCTATCAGGAATTGGGGTTCCTTAGTTCCCATTCCTGCATTTCATGTAGCTCTTTGCACTTTAAGGGCTTCAGGAGAATTTGCAAGTATGAATTGTCTCCTGCGGCCTTGATTTGAGCAAATTTTAATAAATAAAATATATATATATATATATATATACTGAATAAAACCGGGGAGCACTTGGATTGAATAAAAGTTATTTAGGCCAATGGTCGGCAATTTTGAATAATTTGAATCAAATGTTAATTCAAATCGATTCTAAGCATTTAAAATTCTTTGTGATTCTAATAGATTCATATTGCGCCGCGTATATGAAGTTCTATCGTTTTCGGACCTTGACATGGAACACTTTAAAATTACTTGGCCATTTGGCGATTTTTTATGGTCATTTTAGCTTATTTGATTGCGCAATGTCGTAAAATCAATTCACAGATATTTCATTCTTGTTGCTCGAATTTTAACAACGAATGTGTTTCTTAGGTAATATTCGAAAAGATTCTATTCAACATTATTTTATTAGAGATTCGATTCGGAAAAACAAATATTTCAAGCTTGCCTCCCGAACGACCACCATGTGGGGAATTGTGTGCATTTCCACAGTATGCAATCCCACTTGGTGTAATTCATTTTGTTTGCTTTATTGAGCATGTGTGCAATAACTTCGGGGCAAATCCCACTGGGTGCAATTCCACGGGGTACAATTCCACTGTGTGCTATTCCACTGTGTTAAATATCACTTTGAGCATTTGCACTGTTTGCAATACCCCTGTGTGCTATTCTTTTAGAATGCAATTCTTTGATCGCCACATGTAACGCCATCTAAGGTAGAACAAGTAGATCATTTTAATACTCTACCACCTTCAATCATATTAAATTTATTACAGCATTATTTCATTTTGTCATGAAATGGTGATGTAATTAGTTAACCTCTATATCAGCCGACATCTTTCAGATTGCCAAACAACCTGTACATATTCTTCGAATAACATTGTCTAAGAGCTCTTTGTCCCGTATGAGAGTATCGTATTTTTCTGCTATGAAGACGTTCGATTGGTCTCCACTCATCTCAAGCATGGTATCTAACGAGATACGACGTCCGACTGCAATACCGAGGATCTGTATAATAATAAAATGATAGATGTAAATGAAACGATGGATTCATTCAGTTCCATTGAATCGCTTCGCAATTGTCTACGTGCTGATACTAAATATAATTAGATCCCTTTCACTGTGTTGGGCATGGGGAAAAGGTCGCCGAGAAAGAAGACATGGTTGCCAAGATGATGATTTTCAATTTTCAATAACATTGACGTTGATCACGCATCCAATGCAGGAATTTGATTCAACTACACTCTTAAAATACTGTGACAAAAATTAATTAATTTCATAAGGCGTCGTTTTCCGAGTGACTTATTTGCGGGCGAATTTTTTCCAGGAAACTTCCCGATTTTTGTTTAGTTTTCAATTTGAAGGGTATGTATTTTGACAGCAAAATATTCATTCCTGTAGGTTGTTAACTAGTATATTTATGAATATTTCGGTAAAAACTATAAAATGTTACTTCTGCATTCCACACCGACCATATTTAGTGCAAATGAATGAAATGGTTAGCAGGAACATCATGCAGATAAAAAAAACATAAGGATTTACCCTATCGAGGCTGATATCCAGCATGATGTTTGTGCCCTGTCAATAGGCCTGGGCTAAACCGAATCACTAGAAATTCAAACTTGAGTCGAATATTTTTTTCGAATCGGATCGAATCGCTAATTCTTTTTCAATAACAAAATGCCCCATTTACAAAAACTTGTCCCCATTGTGGAAATAAATAAATATATAATTTATAGTGTATTTTCAATTCATACTAAGAGCAAGAATTTTCATATTTTAACCACTAGATATAATCGATTTTGGTCAAATTTGACCGAAATCGATTGCATTTCATCTTAAAGAATAAAAATTCTAGTTCACTTAACAAGTTTTTGTTCCAATGAACGATTCACGATTGATTCGAGTAATTTGTGCTTCGAATCGATTCAAATCACGAATCGAATTGCCCAGCCGTCATTGCAGGGTTTTATTTCTATGGCGACTCTCCGTTAACAATATTGACAAGGAAAAAACGTGTGACATGCTTTACTAAATTTAACTTACCGTCGCTCCCATACTTCTCAAGTCATTGCTCGGACCGACTATACGGTCAGAAGAATGCCCGTCGGTGATTACAATTACAAGATCTCTGACATCCGGGCGATTTGCACTAGAAGACAATATTACTTCTTTGACATATTTTAGTGCTCTTCCAACCATAGTTCCTGTTTTTAATAATTTTAAGGGGAGATTTTGAAAAGAGCATTAGTGTTCACATCCATTGACATATACTACATGGAATTTGACGTGTCGCGTGTGTGCAAAGCAACCTTTAATTCTGATCGAGTGTTTGACGTTTGATGTAAAACAAAAACAAGTAGTGATTTAAATACAGCCACAATTTAGCCCATGATTGTAGCTATAAAATTGCACACACCTACAAAGTATTAAAGAAGGCTGGAACTGTCAAATTCTGGGCCTGATTCTCTTGATCAGGATATAACTTATAGCATTTTTTTATTTTTTATGTTAACATTGTTGCCAACTTCAATTTCTATGAAAATTGTTTATAAGGTAGCTTACTTAAACAAAGATTATTGCTTCACTCTGAAGCTAAGTATTTAAAAAAAAACTTAAATTTTTTCTCCAAGTATATTTAGTGCGTAAACGTATCTAGCTTAGTAAATTTGGCAACTTTGATACCATGGTCTTAGGCGCTCCTATCAAATCCTAATCCTAATACCAAGGCCCGACACAAGTCCGCAGCTTAAAAATGTTGGAAAAAATTGGAACAGATGAGTTTAAATCAGTTATCCCAAATACTTACGTTGTTTCCAGGGTTCTTTTATTTTACTAAGTTGATAAAATAATTCTCCTTTTGAGTTCGGATAATCTCCCAAATGTATAGTTTTATTTTCATGAATCTTTCCACTGAAGGTAACTACCGCAAAACGTGCAAAATTGTCTGATACTGTGAACTCGCTGAAAAATAATGGCAGTAAATATGTAATGCACGTTTTCCTTCCCCCAACCTCTTCTATTATCACTCCTTTCTACCTACTACATGCACATGCTTCACCGCCCCCACTCTTCCCCTTCTCTGTCTTTCTTAAAATCTTACCTGAAAAG
>OZ023143.1:12336697-12346787 GCA_963675895.2 Styela plicata | reverse complement strand
ATAAAAACGCTTTCAGAAAAGACTCCTGCGTGTGTACTGCAAAAACCACACAATAAGGTTCGTCGAGGATGATTGCAAATGTATGTGAAACGGCAACAACGGCTACAGATAAACATTAACACATTGACTGAAACTGATAACCGGACGACGCCTGCCACCGCCAAGGCGGCGGACGGAAAAGAGAACGTCGCTTACCAGCAACGTGGTAATATCTTCAAGTCGTGACCTTTGAACCTTCAACCGCTATATGACTCAATTTAGTTAAAGAATGAACCGAAATATAGAGAAGCGTACTATTAAAATAACATCAAGAGAGTAAGAAATATACAAAAATTCCTGAGGTACCGTCACAATGACCCTCGTTTTTCTTAAGAGGAAATTTCTAAAAAATTTACTCTACAAAAATCCAAATTACCCTATTTCGACAAGATATGAAAGTTAACCAAATAAAGAAACAAAAATACGCAAAAAAGCATATACACAAAAAATACAAGAGAAACCAGGACATTTGATGACACATCAATATTCACAAAAAAAGTGTACAGCTCCCACTCTTATATCTATTTAATTTATTGCTTCGTTTCGCTCAGTTCCCAGAATATAAAACGTCGCATATATGTAATCAAGCTCTGTAAACTTGTCGCTCTTTAAACCCCAGTATAGGCAATTTTTACACGCGTACTCAACACAGTGCTTTCGTCCACAGCACTCCCTTTTTTCCGCTCCCATAATGTCCAATACCGTAACTTCAACAGCGAATTGCGCCGCACAGTCGCAACGTTCATCTACTGCACACAGCTACGCCTCCCGAAGATACATCAGACGTCTCAAAAAGCATATCCATAACAATCATGCTTGGTCCATCGTTGACCCACGTCTTCCGCAGGTAAGCAGGGGCTACCACAGGAATGGAATCGCATCCTGTGAAACTCAAGTTCGCCACGCATGATTACATCAATTCTTCGGAACACAAACCAACATTACCTCTATAATACATCAATCCACTTGGTTTTCGACGATACCAAACAGCTAAAAAATCGCACATACCAAGAAGCATACTGAAACGTCTAATCAAAACAGTTTCTCTGGTACTACAGAAAGGTAAAAAATATCGATAGTCTATATACAATGCTGCTTTCCGTCCACCAGTTATGTACAAGACTGTAATCCAAGAACCGGTTACATTTCCCTTGAAGTCGTGATTGTTACATCATTAAGCATCATCCTGGCGTGCTCGCCAATTTTGCAGCGGGGCGGTTTTAGAGAAATAACAGTGTGCTCGCCAGCACACAGTCCGATAGACTGCGCAAACCTATAAAACGCTTTCAGAAGACTCCTGCTGCTGCAAAAACCACACAATAAGGTTCGTCGAGGATGATGCAAATGTATTGAAACGGCAACAACGGCTACAGATAAACATTAACACATTGACTGAAAACTGATACAGGACGACCTGCCACCGCCAAGGCGGCGGGACGGAAAGAGAAAACGTCGCTTACCAGACAACGTGGTAATATCTCAAGTCGTGACCTTTGAACCTTCAACCGCTATATGACTCAATTTAGTTAAGAATGAACCGAAATATAGAGAAGCGTCACTATAAAATAACTCAAGAGAGTAAGGAATATACCAAAAATCCAGTACCGTCACACTTGCATCTGACCATGCTAAACACTGTCATCACTATATCTTCTATTTGTACTCATACATGCTCTAAATATGTCTCACAGCAAACAGACTTCTGGACCGGTATTCTAACAGATTAACAAAGTGATAAAGCTTGCCAAAGAAATCATATACGCACCACAGACAAACTGTTGCAAAAGTGATGTCCATGTATTATACAAACACAATGTAAAGCCTAGAAATTATAAATGGACCATGCGTGTCAAGATAACCATCAAGAATTTAAGCTCTGCAATCACATTAGCACAATCAAGATCCCCATAGCATTGCTATAGACTTAAAACTAGAGATGGGCCGATACCAAATTTTTCGCCGATACCGATACCACATTCGTAATTTATATTACGGTACCGCGTACTTTGTTAAATATGTTAAAGGCCTTTTTGTATCCACATACTTGTGCCCTTGTTATAGTTGCACTCACGTATGTGTTCGCTTACGTACGTTTGTACCCTTACATACATGGGTCCAAAGATTGAGTGCAAATGTCCGTGGTTACACAACTAACGTGACACCTCATTGAGGCCAAGGCCGCAATGCACATGAAGTTGTCCTATCGATGCGTTGCATTACGTCCGAGCAATAAAATAAAAACGACAATACACGCCTGTATTGCTTTGCGTTAATTGTGTTCACATGCGTACAAAGCACAAAAAAGAAACAAGCACTCTGCGGTAGGTTTCGTAGCAAGCCGTTCTGTTTCCTTGGAAAACGTGAGGAGATGCATGCAGAGCATTGCGCTTGCGTAAACCAAACCAGGAAAAAACGCAACCTATACAAACGTGTAGTGCGACCTTAACACCTTTTTCTGCATCAAAAAGAGCATAAAGTGAGTGGATTTAGGTTTTAATTTGCACAGACCTTTTGACTATGATTTTTGATCCACTTATAGCGGGACTGCTTCTTAGCGGTCTCAAAGCATATATTTAAAGACTTTTGGGTCGATTTTTGATATATACACGGTTCATGTATGGAACAGAAACGATATTGAGTCTTGAAATTATTGAAGGTGGTCCGAAAAAATTGTTGAAACCACCAAACATTCACAAAGACCTTTAAGTCGTCATATAATGCAATATTTCAATGAATAGCACAAATCCGAATGCCGAACGGACTCTTACCAGTCCGACGGCCCAAATGACTATGACGTCAAAGAATGTGATTCCGACAGTCGAGTAGTCACTTTTAAAGGATTATATCTGGCAACCAAATATCTAGGTACAAAAAGTACGCGGCATAAGTTTTTCATTGACTCTTTGACTATGATCTAAGACATGAATCACATTCCGAAAACTGGTCGTACAAAAGCCTTATGCAATTCATTATCATCATTTTTTTGTGGAATTTTGACAGGAAATCCATGATCCTGGAACAAAGAGACTTGAAAGCTTAAATAAAAAATATGGAAAGAGAGATTTATCTACACAGACCTTTTGATTAGGATTTTGGACTGCCAGCTCTTGCAGCTTTGATGCTAGAGCCGAATAGCATAATAATAATACGAAAAACACCGCAGAGTTTCAATAAAACTTCCGCTACAGCGAAATTCTTAATAACAATAATAATAAAACGTAGAATTTCAATAAAACTTTTGTTTCAGAGCGAAAGCTTTAATAAAAGAGGGGAAAATAAAAGGAAAGAAATGCCCAGAAAAAAAATTGCACAAAGGATGAGGATCGCCTTTCATGACAGACAATGGTGTTTATGCCACAACCAAATCAAATACATCGAGTGGCAAATTTTTATATGCATTATAAGGATTTCGTTGAGATATTTGTGATAAAGCAATTACGTAAAATTAATGGTTGTGTTAAAAATTAAATCAGTATATACTTGTGATGTATCTAATTTCCAATACTGTTTATTTGAATTCGAATCTTATCTGTTAGTTGGTAATTGCTGAGCTACCGCCATGATTACGTGATCCTAAATTGGTTGATTACTTTGTTTACGTCTGGCTTACTTGTCGCCTTGTATCTAGTATTTACTATTCAGTTCACTTTGTGCTTAACTGTGAAAGAGTTGATTAAAGCCTAGTCTTGATTCTAGAGTTGTAATTTGAATTTTATGCTGCTCTAGGATACCACAATTTAATCAACTCTTTAATAATATGGACCGGCTGCTAAAACCAGCAAGACTTGAGGTAGATCCAAATGAACCTGAAGCAGCTACGATTTATAAACATTGGTTCAAAACTTTCTCGGGTTTTGTCACAGCAGCCCAGGCAGCTTTACCTAGTACAGAGAGCTAGACTCCCCCAGAAGTAGATAAACTTCTTTCCTTGTTGATCAATTATTATGTTGAAGAGGCGGAGTCTTTTGATGACGCAGTAAAACTTATGGAATCGGTGTACCTCAAAACTAAAAACGTTATCCTTGCCCGGCACCTCTTAGTCACCCGTTCTCAGAAATCAGGGGGAAGCCTACACGAGTGGAAAGAGTTAAAGATTGTATTTTCAACCAGTATCAGATGACATCTATAAATCCAAAATGATATGCGACTCTTTCACAAGTGGCCTTTTTTTTTCCATCGATTAAACAAAGGCTTCTCGAAGAAAATATTCTTGATCTTAAAATTACTTTCGATAAAGCTGATATGCCTGACAGGGTGCAAAAACTACCTCGCATGTATTCCAGTCAAACTGTTTCCATGGCAACAGTTCACAACAAAGGTATTTTTCCTGTTGAACCTTGCCGTTCCCTATCATCAGAAGCTAGTTGTCCACCCCTGGTCGATTCTCCCCAAGTTTCTATCGCATTATCGAAGAAGACAGATTCTAGAAATGCTTTTTCTGTGGAGGCAAATTTCACCTGCGCTGCCCAGTGCTAGGTGTCCAGTGTCATGCTTGTGGAAAGAGAGGTCATTTTCAGAAAGTATACCTTGTAGGCGCCAAATTGGAGTGGCTATCTGACACCCACACCGATACCGATTCAAAATGGTCGATCTGCAATTGTAACCTAGTTGAGAACACTCCACAGCAAGCAGACGCGTACAAATGTTGCCATCAAATTGTTGTTTATCATGGAATATGTGCTTGATGCATGAAAAAGCACACAAAAAGTTGTACAACAGATGTAGAAAACAGGTGTACGGAACAGATAGATGTACGCTTGTAGACAACAAGAGTATGGTTTTCTATGAGAGGATATACACTGATTAGTGTTAACACAGTTAACCTATTAGTCCAATTATGACCTATATCGAATCACCCATGGCCCATGCTTGATAAATTAATGAAATAGCATAAAATAGATTATTATAAAAATGGATCTGCAGCGATATGACAGAATCTGATTATTGACTACGTCGACCGAACTGAACAGACCTAGCAGAAAGATTTAAGTCACCCGAAGAGAACAAAGATTATGATTTGCCCTAACCGGTTACTTAAGAATCTAAAGGGTAGTTTGATAGTACACAAAATAGCAATATAATTAGCGCAGCACAACAATGAAATTAGCAGTATCATCGATGTTAAACTCTAATCCTAATTAGAAAATGTCAAATACGTGCTTGACTATGTAGCTTCCAGCTTACAAGCAATCGACAATTGATTGGATTTAATAGACTTAGTTTGATATGTAATTGCAGTTCTAAATGTCATAAAGTATAAATTAAGTGACTAAAATGTAAAGCCTAACCTAAAATGCAGCTACTAAAATCAGTAAACAGCCTGACTGAAACGCGTGTCCATAAAGCAAGTCTAAACATCTTTCCTACAAAAACGCATTTTGTGACATAGGCGCGCTCGTAAAAACAAAGATTGCAACACTGTGGTGACAAAAAATGAATAATAGAGTACTAGCACTCCGTGTGGCAAACAACAAAAAACAAAATTGGTGATATGGCACTTTCATGCCTGTCTGCTCTAAAATTGTCTCAGGTTTGATAAAGCCATTTCTAGTCACCGTATTGACAGGGGACAGAATGTCTCAAATTATCAATTGAGATCAATGGCGCCGTCAATGCTCCCCTCAAAGCTTGTGGACAAGTCTACAATTTGCAGTTTCGCTTGGTTGAGAACTCGTGTGTCGATACTATTCCTGGTCAAAACTTCATGCAACTACACGATTCAGTCACTTCCAAAAAGGGAGGTTCGCGTAATGCTTTGATTGTAGAAAATCCTTCCAAATCATGAGATGTTGCAGCTTCTCGTGTCCCTACAGCTAGTCTGTTCTCCAATTTGCAAATCGATTGTCGTCCAATTGCGACAGAATCAAGTCGCTTCAACAACGATTACAAAAACTTCATTCGAAGAAAAATTGCAAAGCTTCTAAAAGAGGGCTTTATTGAAACTCTCCTTGGCGGGCTCAAGTTTTGGTTACCAAAGATGAACGCCATAAGCGACGAATGGTTGTTGATTATTCCCAGACAATAAATAGATACACTCCGCTTGATGCCTACCCTCTCCCTGGGATTGATGACCAAGTTAATCAAATCGCGAAAGGCAAACTTTACAGTACTTTGGATCTTAAGTCCGCCTACTATCAGATAGCTCTATGTAAAGAAGACAGTCTATATACCGTTTTTGAAGCAGATAGCAAGCTTCACCAATACTACAGACTGCCCTTCTGGCTTACCAACCGTGTTTCTATTTTTAAAAGAACTATTGATTCTCTTATAGAAAAACATAAGTTGCCTGGAACTTACGCTTACCTTGACAACATTATACTGTAGTTGGTGATGATGAAACTGATCATGATAATAAGCTCAGAGCTCCCTTTGATGCCGCTGAAGCTGAAAATTTGACTTTCAATCCGAGCAAATCGATTATTGCTTAGAGAGAAATCGATTTGCTTGGGTATCGTATTTCTTACGGCAGTATCCAACCTAATCCTGAACGCAACTTGTTTAGGCTTAGAGATGATGAGCCTCTTTGTGTTGAAAGCGATGCTTCTGACCACGCAATCGCTGCTACTCTCAGTCAGTTCGATCTCCCAGTGGCTTTCTTCTCTAGAACTCTATCTCCCACTGAAATCAAATATTCCATAGTGTAAAAAGGAGCATCTGCCAAAATCGAAGCGGTTCGGAAGTAGAGTCATTTCCTACACGGGGGCAGTTCACACTCGTAACCCACCCAAACGCTGTCTCCTTTATGTTCAATCCAAAAACTAGGGGAAAGATAAAGAACGCTAAGATCCAGTTGTGGAGAGCAGAACTAGGCTGTTTCTCTTACACCAACAAGCACAAATCGGGCAAAGAAAAAAGCTGTGCCCGATACACTTTCTCGAATATGTAGTTGCATGAGTTCTTTTCCTGCTCTTCGTGAAACACATTCTTGTGTCGCTCATCCCGGAATTACGAAATTTGACTCACTTTGTACGAAGTAAAAATCTACGTCATTCTGTCGAAGACATAAGAAGAGTTTGTAAATCCTGTGAAATATGCGCTGAGCTGAAGCCTCGATTTTATCAATTGCCGGATCAAAATTTGGTTAAAGCCACCCGTCCTTGGGAAAGAGTTAGCATAGATTTCAAGGGTCCGGTCAAACGCCATACTCCTTACTTGTTCATTGTGGTTATTTATTTCGCACCATACCGTACTTTTTTTCATACCTTAGCATTGCACCTTATTCTTCTCAAATGAATTCAAAACAATAATTTCATTTAACATCTATGACGTTCCATTACGGGGCACTGATAATATAGATTGTATAAATTGTGTCTATCAAAGAACTTTTCAAACTAAAGGGCAATTTAAAAATGATTTTAAGCAGCGCAGGTATGGCAATAAAAAATGCAACTGATTCACTCGAGCTGATTAGATGAGTTATGTCCTATATCGGTTTTACTGCAGTGGCGTAAAACTTTGTGACAGCGGGGAAATACATGCAGGCCGCTGATTTACGACGTCATAATCTGGATGCGTTTTTTGTAATAGCGAAAGTTGTGATAGCTAAATTAAAACTGACAAGATAAGCAACATTCATAATAATAAAAGCCACCGTATAGTTTCTGAATATTTCGTTAGCATCGCCAATGGGCTTTGACCTGTTTTTATTTAAAATTCGCAATGACGTAGGAAGTACTGCCCGGATATACCAACTAGATCCTTTTTCCAGCAGGCAAACATAGGCTTTTAATTTTACAAAAAAAGGGTTAACGTGCCGAAGGCCCCTCAAAATTTTTTTGAAAACGAAAAAAATACATGTTTTAAGAGCGAGATAAATATTTTCAGACAGGAAAATGTATCTGCGCGCCGGAAGCTCACTGAAATTTTGTAAAAATTGAATAAAAACTCTCAGTTTAAAGGCTAAATGCTACGAAATATACAAAATTAATATTGCGCGCCGCAAGCGTTAAAATATTATGAAAATGAAATAAAACTTCTCTCCCTCTGACCAACTATGCAAATAAGTTAACCAGTAACCACCATAATACGTTTTGTTTGCACTCTGACACGTATATTATCAGATTAGAAACATCAGGATATAATGATATATTTAGGCTGTTTTGAGTTCAATGCTAGCTAATTGCTCATCTCAATTAGAAGTTTTGTAAAAAATATTGTAAAAAAAACAGCCAAGTCACGATATAGAGAACGAGACATGTAGGGAGTACGTCTGTCTGGTATGAACAAATAAATAGCATTATCCAGTTATGTCAACAGAACTTAAATTGCACCAGAAATACCAGGAGCATGCATGCACAATGAAAATGTTTTTATATCCACGCCTTCGAATACCATATTTTTAGCGAAGACAGTGCTCATCCCACCACTGTTTATCACCAACGGTCTACCATTCTCACATTATGCGCTATTCTATATATATATATATACACTGACATTGGGGTGACATAAGCATATGCCCCTACCTCCCCCTGCCAGTTACGCCTATGTTTTAGTGCCCTGGATTTTGAACGAGATAGCATAAAACTGCATCAATTTGATCTAAGATGTTGGTGATGTTTCTTGCGGTGGCGAGATTTTACAAACAGGGCTGTTTTGGACATTGGTGGTTGATACGGTTCGAAATTTCTGCCTAGAGAATCGTACCGGTTTTCGCACTGCTACGAAATTAAGTACGATAAATGAAAAATATTAATCGAACTTAATTTCGTACTGGTACGAAGTCTGGTACGATGTACGAACAAAATAATATCGTACGGTACGGTAGGGAAAATCGGTATGAAATTATTTTGCTGGTTCGAAGTACGATAAAAATTTCGTACCGTACTGCCGCCCTTGCTCAATAGTTGGACGAATAATAATTTCGTAGCAATTTCTGAAATTGTGATTTACTTCTGGCCTCCCTCATGTTGCCAGGCACATCGTTAAGATTTTTGGACCCGTGTATCTTAATGACTATCGGCTGGCGGCTTTTTTTATAAGAGGTTGGGGCCAAATTTCTTCTACTATCTGAATTCATTTCAAACATATGTTGAGAAAATTTTACCAAGGATTTGGTGTGAAAATCATACATCAGGACAGCTATTTCAAGTGATTTATAAATATGATCAACATCTTCATGTCCACTAATCACATGGACTATGCAAACGAGATAATAGGGTCTTATATCCATGAAGCCAAACTGACCCACAATACCGTACGTGTCTAAATATCAATGCTTGGAACATACTTATTAAAGTTATTCTGTTGCTGCAGTGTTTGATACGGGAAGACGATGCTACATTTTTTCTCACTTTTGCCAACGCCTGGCAAATCTTCGATTCCCAGCTTACAGAGAAATTTAGTTTCATGAACCCTGGAAATTTCCTGGCATCTCCAAACATCGCCCAGCATTTAAGCTATATTTAATGGATTCCGAAGTCTCTCAACTAACTCACTGTTATCTTTTTGTTGTCAACCTCGATTTATAACCTCGGTATAATAAAATGAAACAGTTAGATTATACACAGAGTATGTTAGATTTGCGAAAAAATCTTGGTTTTTGATGTCTCGTTTGTTTAGGCGCGAAACCTCTAAAAATATAACACAATCATAGGTTCCCAGGAAAATTGAGAATCCTCAAAAAGAAGAAACCACCAAGTCAACTAAACAAAATCAAAGGAACTAGTGCAACAATGCATGATTTCTACTTAGAGATCGCACATTCAGAATTTGTACATTTCGTCACAAAAAATCCAAACAACATATTTTCATATTAGGCGATACGTTTAATCTTTGCAATCAAGTCAGATTATAATGATTGAGCAAGTTATGTCCTGAACAGTGCTGGCAATGTCAATCAAGTCAAATTATAATGATTGACCAAGTTATGTCCTGAAAAGTGCTGGCATTGTTGGCCTTCCGGCTAGAATCTCATGAGAGCCAAATGCCTCAAGCCCCAGTTGATTCTGATAATAGTTTAAAGCCTCTCCATGACAGGCATAGCCGTTTTACAAGGGGCATGGCTTTTTATGGAGGGGTAGTCTTCTTATAAGGGCATACCCTCTTTATATAT
>OZ023143.1:12297898-12336597 GCA_963675895.2 Styela plicata | reverse complement strand
TTGATCTTTTAGAAAGGATGGAATGTTTATCTTAATTTATACTAATCTGCAACAGGCGGTGGCGGTAGAAAATCGGGAATGGGGCCAGACACATCACAGACAAAATTTGCAATTTTATATAAAAAACAAGCGCCCATTGGGGAGCCATAATTTTTGTCTGGTCATCATGCAAACTAATATAAAATTTCAGCTGAAAAAATATTCTGAGGATGCTTTCGTCTTATAACGTTGAAGAAATAAATTTCGCGCAATGAATAAATGGCGGATATAATATATCATTATTTTAAATTTATTTGGCAATAATACAGCAAAAGAATTTGTATTGGCTCAAACACACTGCTGAGGCATTGCATCGGTAAAATCAACTTGTCGTTTATTAGGTTTTACCTGAATTGCTGGACGAATTACAGTTTATTGGTCTGGCGCTGTGGAAGCGCGGTGCATCAGTGAATCAAAATATTAGACAATTAAATGAGTTGCGGAGAAATTGCGGAATCATTGGGCCAGCATCTCCATGCCTTAGACTCACGTAGCGAGAATGTCTCCAAGTTTGCAAAATACACCGAAACGGTGTTCGTTTTCAAGCTTTGGGGCAATATGTGTTTTGTCATAAAAGTCTGATGACATAAATATTTAAATTCACTTCCCGGTTGCCTTTTATTCTAAGGTTAGTGACATAGTTTTAAAGAATAACATAGTCAATTTATAAAATGTTGCTAGGTGGCGTGGTCACTCCGCCTAGATCGTTCAATATAGTTTCAATTTGAAAAAATGAGGCATAGACGAACCGTACCTTGGCCTTCCTTACCTTCCTTCCACTGAGAATCATATTTAAGGAAGAGGTTCACGTGAAAACACACTGAAATATTGCGGAACAAGTAGAAGGCAGTCTCGGATACAAGAAGAAGGGGAATACATCCCCCGAGCCAGGTCTAAGACCCCAAGACTAAATTAAAATTAAAAAAAATGTGGAAAATTGTGTTTTGCGGCAATGTCTTTATCAACCAAAAGTGTCCAAACTGCAATTTTTCCACTTCTTTAACTATTAAAACACTGTTTAACAAGAAAAATATCCAGCAAATTTGACGTGACAAATTCAATAATTCAAATCATCTCTCCCCACCGAAAATTTTTGTATCCACTACTGTTAGAAGGAACGGTAATACAATCAGAATTTCTTTGTCGAGACGTGTTTTTTAAGTATGGGACTATGGTTCACTGATGGATCGCGCCGTCAAGACTAGACCCATCAGTGCTCGTGGTAGACAATTTTAATTTTTATTTGGGGGAGGTGGGGAGGACACTTTTTTAATAATAAAATACGCTTTAAGCAAGGCTAGAAGCAGTGCCATAACCAATTCTTGCGTGTCGTAAGAGGCGACTAAAAGGAAGCGTGAGGGTACTAGATGGTTTTACCACTGCCCAGGGGAGATACCACTAACTGCACTTTACCATGGCGGTTCAGTTCTGTGTGGGATGTTTTTCGTTTAGAGTGCAGTTGCTGCCACTATATCTTTTAGTAGCTCTCTGTTTTTTATGTTGGCGTTAGTGGGTTCCTTTCAGGCGCTGCTTCCGACCTTGCATACCTTATCGTTATTGACGAAAACGCTTACAATCAAAGCAAAACTCACCAGATATTCATTAAATAATCTTGCTCCGTGTGTGATCACAATATAATGGTATTTATAGTCAAACAAACTACAGCAAACTGCATTTATACTAGGAGAGATAAATAATGTTTCGATATTTCAGGTAAACGAAATTGCTGATAACATTTTACAGCAAAGAGTACGCTTAACAAATCTTTTTGGCACAAAATGTTTCAGACTGGGAAGCGAGAACATCTGCGAGCCGTTTAATCTCAAAATAGTTGTAAATATGTTTTGCGACTCAAGCTTCTGTGTTTTCATAAAGCTTATACTTTACAAAAGCAAATTTCTTAGATGGCTCGTCAGGCATAATTAAAAATAAACTAGCAACTTTTTTAATGGGAAGCCCTCATCGACATCAGTTTTTACTACGATAAAATAATCCATTTGTATAATAAAATATAAATTGTAAATATATATATATAAGAACAATAACAATATTTTCGGATCACGTTGCTCTTCAGTTATTCTATTCAGAATATTAATGGTAGACATTTGCATCACAGACTGCCCTGGAGTGACTCAGAAATCTTGAAAAGAGTGGGCGTCGATTTTTGATTTTTTTTCATGTTTGACTATGCACATTCCCAAATACAAACATTCCCAAATACAAAATGGATAACAATAATGTTAAATGTACCATACTGTTGTTTTGTTTTGTCAGCAAATGTAGCTTAAAGAAGACATCATTGAAGACTTCACATATTCTCATATTAAAAACATCGAAAGCCGAATCATTCATGAAAGAAGGTACTGATATACGCAAAAAATTGTATTTAATCGCATTTTTTAAGAATCAGCCAAAAATTACACAATCACGAGCTACACTCATTGACCACACAATAGTTATGAAATATGCTTTTGCTGAACATGAAAAATTATTCGAAATTTATCATGTGCAAACGTTAGCAGTTATCGAAATCGAAACATTTTTAGGAATTAAATATGTATGTGTTGAGTATAAATTTAATATATTTTTTAACTGGTTACTAGACTGTTATGCATCCAACAATATTTCACTCTCGAGAGATATTGTAGATATTTCGGAGGTTAATATTTTAAAATAGAATATTATAGATCCAGTTCCTGTTAATGTTTTACTGGTTACTGGGAGTACTTATCATAAGGTTATAACTTATAAGCCAGTGAAAATAAATATGATTGGGCTTGTAAGTGCGAAACACAACACGAGGCGTAAACCTTTGGATCGTAAAAATTTAATTAGGCTTTTTAAAAAACTCGAACGCTATAGGTAGGTTTCAGTAAAAACACAAAATAGAATCGGTAAGAAGAACTTGTGAAGCATTTCTTTTTATATAATTATTTATTACTTGCGATATTTTATCAGGCGATTAGGATTAGAACCGCTTGGTATTTTCCATTTTTGATTTTCATTTAATAATGTGTGCTTAGTCATTGAAAAACAATATGTCCTAACACTGCAGATTTGTCATCTGGCATTCCCCGGGGCAGAAACTGTATTGCCTTTTCAACCGCGTATGGGCGAAGAATAAAGAGCGCCTATTGTGCGTGATCAATCGCTCACAGCCAGCCCTACGTGGATATAATATGCAATTATATAAGAATAAAATCAATTGAACAATTTCATTATTTTAACAGCACTGATATAACATTTCATCTTGTGTCCTGATACTTCTCGTTTTCGATTCGATAGTTCATTTCAGGCATTGAGACGGAATTCCAGCCGCCAGGATGGAGCTCGCACGAAAAATAGGACTTGCTTTTGTCATTGCTCTGATAGGAAACTGTGGGGCTTTCATAGAGACAACAATGTCAAATGAATATATGATATGCCGTCCCGTAGCAGGAGTGTTTGGAACCTTGGGCGACGGAAAAAACAGCTCTGAAAAGGGGATAATGCCTGTTTTGCAAGGACCGGAAGGGGCGCCAGGCCCGCCCGGAAAATCTGGGCTTCCGGGACCGAGAGGGGAACCAAATTATCAAAAAGTTTCTACAATTGTGGGTGACAAAATGCATTCAATTAACGGTAGGTTTGTATTGAATATATAATTCAACTGAAAACGATGGCGACTCGATAAATTTAAAATTATATAAAACGTTAATTTTATACCAAAATTTACTTGTGCTCATTAGAAGATATGGAGATCAAATCTCGGTCAGCTCATTTCATAAATTTATACATTTAATGGGTGCTGAAAATGGAAGCAAACAACAGTAGCATTCAAATGCTAAAAATTGAGATATTCACAACTTAAAAAATTAGCCGAATGCAGGTAAACAAATTATTTTTAACTAAACTTATTTGGAGACTAAACATGGACTACAGCATTAAGCTATGTTAGACCTTCTAAGTGAATAAAATGATCTTTTTTTAAATACGTAAATCAAAGTCTGCCAAATAAATTAAAAACAGAAACGTTAATTCTTAAACATTCTTATTAATCTTTCTTTTTCATTTCAGCTCGACTTTTCAAACTTGAAACAGAACTTGCAGCACTAAAAGGTAAATCTATTGACTTGTTTCAAGCTTCCCAAAGCACGAGCTTTAATTTTACGAAAGCGGGGGAATATCTCCCGTGTCGGGTGTGCATACGCATTTGAGTACCGTTTAAAATATCAGCCCTATGATATTTTGTAATGCTTTAGACGTGTTTAAAGACCTATCAAACCTTTTCAGTTTAGTCTGAATTATTTCTGCGCGGAGTGCAGTTAATAAATTTGCCGTTCAATTTTTTTGAGAGCAGCTTCCAAATTTACTGAAATTCAGTCTTCATGAACCACAAATGGCGCGATCCTTCAGCAGCCAATAAAATGTATGTTGGCAAAATTTTTCTATCGGGTAGTGAATTAGTAATGCAGCCTAGAAAGCAACACAATAATTTTTTACTCGGAAAGGAAAAATGTTCTAAATTGTTAGGTTCAGAAGAACTCGGGAATTTGGGCATACGTGATCTCGATTTAACCCTATATGCATTTTTGTTTACAAACACTTAACAACAATAATGACAGGGAGAAAATATCGGAATTAATTAAAATTCGGAATGAAGTACTCAATATTTGAGAAATTTTATTATAAAATAAGTAATACAATAATCAATAATACAATATATAAACCTTTTATTAAAAACAATATTAAATAAATTTCAGCAAGCGGTGGTGGCGGTGGAGGAGGGGGGAGTACTTGGGGATACGTACCACCTACACAATCACCCGAAGATAAAAAGAATGGTAAAAGAAGTTTAAATCATATTTTGATAATTGTTTTAGATTTTGAAAGTCAATGACAAATCATTTTGATCCAATGTGTTTCAGCGTGTTATAAGATAAGAATAAAATATAAAATAAGTAACAGATGCTTTTACTATCGCCCAGGGCGGATAGCACTCACTGCACTCTACTATATATGTCTAGTTATGTATGTTTAAAATACATATTCTACAGAATCAGGGTCGAAACAAGGAAACTGATGACTTCGCCTATAAATTTCGATGTTAGGCCCTTTCAACATTGCTTCAAATGCTTATGCAAAGTACTTTCAAACAATCGTACTATAGTCTTTATACGTCAAAATAGTTTTGCGACAAATAGTTGGTATAGCTAGTTTACTCGTTTTAAAGTTCGAAACCAATTTATAAATGTCATCGTCATATCCCTAAATGTTTTATTTTCCTTTTTTAAGATTTGGCAACATAAATTTTGACATGCGGGAGTTTGTGTTTTCACTATACTTACGAATTTTACACTACAATTTCATCAATTAAACTCAAAAAAGTTACAGAAATAATAAACACATTACCTAATCGGAAAAATTATGTTTACCAAGCACGGACCACTCATCTTATGAACTGCGCCCGTTCGTCGTTATTCATCAATGACACGACAGTTTCTTTCTTAATATTTCATGTTTCGAAAAATACCTGAATATGTTTTTATAATATTATGTTGGTTGATTAATCGTTATTTTGTTGACAGCCAAAGACTGTTTGGACAAGTTCAAAAGTCCCATAAACATTGGAACAATGTGTTACAATATCATTGGGGGAGAAGGACTGCTGTGGACGTTTGAAGCTGCCGAGGTAGAAATCAACTATTTTTTATTAGCTTGATTTTGGTAAATCTGATTTTTTTGTAACCCATTATGAATATTTGAAAGAGTGCAAAAGAATTGTTGCGTACAGAGCTATTGAAATGGCATTCATTGGCATCGGTTTTTATAATAAGCGCTACCATTTTAGAAGAGAACATATGTGGTAATTTTAATTTCCAAAGTAGTTCATAGTTCCGCAAAGATAGGGTCGATAGTTCCGCATTTCCCAAAACAGGTATGTGTACCAGTGTGTGCAAGTCCGTGTTGCGTAAATCTAGACTGTCAATTTATATTATTTATTTATTTATATATTTACAGTCAAATTGCTTCAAACTAGGAGGTTACTTAGCTGATCTCAACTCTCGACAAGCGTACGACAAATTATACGATTATGCTGATAAAACCTACAGTACTGTTGTTCAGGCATGGACCGGTATGCGATATGAGGTAATTTTATGTACTAACAACTCTATTTCAACCATGCTCAGCATGTGTTAAAAATGAGTGGGTTTGAAGATGGGGTTAATTTATTGGGCGTTCGTCGTGCAGCGACCAATAATACGGGTGTCCCGTTTTTTTCTTTAGTCTGACATAGAGAGCATGTTTAGTACACTCTTACATTCTGTCCGATGTCAAACGGCAGAAGGTTTTGTCAATGATCAACAGATAAAATTAATACTCAAAACGCTTCAGTTTCTACAAAGAATAATTTTGGATAACTGTTGAAGCTAATCATCCAGCCATGTGATGAATCTTACAAGTGAAAAAATTAGTTTCCATTTATAAATGAGATCTTGTTAGATTCCTTGTTCAACACTATTTTATTCAAGAGAAAAAAAACGTACGAATTTACTAACTGGCGAACTTATACATGAAATAGTAATTTGTATATTTTGTAATAAACGGAAAATATTTTGGTATTTTTAATAATATAATCACAAAACGGCGTTACCAACCAGAAATTTTGTTTTGCTAAGCATGAGCCACAGATGGACCGTGTCTATGTGGCACGATCTATCAGTGACTCACACTTAGCAAAACATAATTGATAAAGATATCTTTGACTGGATAAAATGACCTGAATGAACTCTGTATTTCCATTTATTACAGGATAACAAATTACTACTTCGTGTTGGAGGGGAAGCGGTTTACGCCAAGTGGTCTTCCAGATATCCGCGTAAACCTACGACATCGCACTATGTATCGTACAAAAAGGTCTACATTTACATAGACACGTCGTCATACATCCGACATCTTGCGAATACACGCAGCAGCTATAAACGACCTTACGCAATCTGCAGTTACGACCTGAAGGGTAACTCGACCACTGCAGCGACACCAACAACAACCACTGGAGGCTAAAAAACACAATCACGATTTTATACCCGAATGCGGAAATCTGCGATATTTTTTTTTTTTTGTTTTGCAATCATGTCAAATCTCAGCTATAAAGTATTGCGCTCTAGCCTAAGCTAAAATATTATTGTGTATGTAACGAGGATGAGCGCGATTGTCGTGTTCCATTTAAAGACTATAATCATACTGAATATGGACTTCATAGGACTAACATTCTAATGGTCAGCATACGATAGATATACTGAAATAAAGATATTATTACCTTTAATGGCATATTTCTTTGACGATAGGTAATATTTAGGAGGGTTGAAGATTTTTCTCATTATTATCGTTCCAGACTCCGTAAAAGCGGCAGCCAATAAGAATTTATTGAAAAATTCTATAGGTAGTTCCATAGAAGATTCCTATATTGTGTATTTTCTTTAATCAAATTAAAGTATCAAATATATATGCAAGGTTGGTGGTTAGTAAGTTAAAACAGCCCAATTACGTCTCTTAAATCTGAAAAAAATGTATTAGAAAATTGGAATTTCATCCGTACTTGAATAATAAAAATTTGGAGCAATGAGATGTCTCACTCCAGCGCTGATGCTGAAGAAAATAGTGTAAATTGCTCAAATGTAGTGCCGTGAGTCTCGAGCCAAGTCGAGTCACTGTACTTTCAAGTTTCAAGTCAAATCGTATCATACCTTTACGAGCCGCATGTCGAGTCATCAGTCATTTTTAAATCTCCCCAATAGCAATGACAGAGTAATTCGCAACTTTTCACCCCATACCAAATTAGAACCACCATCTGATCACTATAAGATTGACGGGCATGTATTTTACAGCAGAGTACACTGCATGCTCTACATCTATCTTGGAGGCGTGTTTTCTTCTCCGATGGGTCACGAAAAAACAGATTCTTTGAGAGGCGATTACACATTCGGGCAAAATTTTTATGATGTCCCGAGTTAAGACACGTTTGCATTCTGTCAAGTCTAGTAATGGTTCAGTTATTTAGCTAAGATGGCTCGAGCCGAGTCAAGTCATAGAAAAAAGCTGACCGAATCACTCCAACACTGCTTAGATTTACTTTGGATAAAAAAGGTAGTAAAAAATTGTTGCTAAGCAGGTGCATTTTTCGACAAGCTTCCTGGACCCATTGAAGGTGGAATCACAATAACTATACTCTGCATTGAGAAAACCTGAACCACACAACTTTTGGTTCCAATTATTTACTTCCAACGTATATGGAAGAACTTTGAGGGATAGTGTAATATGTTTTGAAATATAAAATACATCGAACTTGATAAGAAGTTGTGATCAATCTTTCGCAAGGTCATATTTACCGTCTACAAAAAGCTTGTCCCTTTTCCCACAACTCAAAAGCATTTTTAGACAGCCAATGAAAAACCCATTGAACAACCAACATTAAAAGCATTTAACATGATTCGGATGAAAATAAACACGGCACGTTATTTGGAAACAAGCAACTAGCGTTGGATTGTGAACAATGACTAAAACAGGATCTTTCGTTGATTGCATTTCAATAGCATGACAACAACAACTAAGCATGTCCAATAAACTAATAACTGAAAAGTGTTGTATCACTTGATGAAAAAACAAGATTAACAAACTTCTGTGCCTTTGCACTGTGTAACAATCGTATCGTGTGTATCCTGGATCATACACCGATTGTACACTAGAACACAGCAGTTTGACAACGCGTGACTCTCAAACGCTTCAAATCCCTCTCCGTGACTTCAACGATCCTAGACCTCCCACTAATGAACTCTCAAATATCACAAATGAGTCGTAGTGCAATATGGAACTGGTACTTTAATCCGATGAAACCAGAATACAAAATTATGGAACTTGAAATGTTACAGTTGAAAAGAACACTTGTCACTTCACAATAACAATCCCGTCACGAGATCAAGATTCACAAGATCACGTCCACGAAATCAGTTCGGGAGACCACGGTTATCTGATAAATAAATACCAAATCAGTGTATATACTGACAATATAAATATCCTAAACCAATCAGGCAAAGAGCTTACTAATATTTATCTCATAATTAAACAAATCAAAATGAGGCCAAATCCTATCGGTTCAATTTGTCACAATATGAGTTTCAATTCCGGAGAGTATTCAAATTGAAAGCTGATTCAGTCAATATTGAATAAACATCACATAAAACCACAATGAACAATATTTGAAACATACCGAATTTGTCAGCTAATCCAGGCTGGAAACAGTCAAACACTCCAAAAGTTGATCTAGATTCCAATAAACTACAAGCCAAATTATATTACAACTGAAATATAAAGCACAAAGCAATTGATTGTTCACAACACAAGCTACACCCTGGCCAATACCCACAAATTCAGCAAATCTATTTTATTCCCCGCAGAAGCTGCGAATTGAAAAGTAAAGTCGAAGACGATTTCGCCATGAACCAAGACATGTCGCGCTCCTTATATGGTAACAAGAGCATCAAAAATTAAGTGTTATTTGCGGTCAAACCAATTCGAGAGAAAATACGATGGTTCGATGTCTAATGTCCATGTAGTAACTTAGTGCTCCGAACATGATCATGCATGCAATAATAAACGTAAACAAAGCGGAAAGTTTTAAATGAAATTACTACAAACGAAATAACACACAATTGTCAATAAAATCAAGGAAATAGTTTTCCCGATGTAACACACTGTACTGCAACCTACGCATATACTTTGCATTTGAATCAAACAAGTATTATATTTTCATTTGACAGAACGACCGTCTCATCAAAACGGACGGTGGACATCCCATGCTCAGCAAGTGGATGGCATACAACCCCCGAAGATCAAGATTTTCATTTTATAAGTCTTATACATATGTTCTGGCAAATGTAGATACCAGCTCTCGAATAAATGGACTAAAAAACGTGCCCGACTATGGAAAAGTACCTTATGCTATTTGCCAATATGATGCGTCCGGAGCTGTAATAACCAGACGAAGCACTACGACTCAGACAACCACATAAAGAATTCGTGGGAATGGAAACATACGCTATCATTATCGTCGTTATGGAGGTGACTATTATTGAAGTGGCAAGAACTTGTGGATAACATGAATTTAATTCTGCCAACAACAAAACCAATAACGTCTATTCGTCTTCTTAGGCAGCAAATTTCAAGAGACCGCACCATTTTGATATACGAGTCAAGAATGTTTTTTTAATGAAATTAAAATACTGCTTGTTTGTTGTTTGATTTTTCCAATGATCACATGTGTTTTATTTTAAAATTATCAATTGAGATAGTTTAAATAAATCAATATTACAAATGCAGATATTTTTTCTATGTTGAATGTAGCTTTATAAATTTTCTGATCTTTTAGAAAGGATGGAATGTTTATCTTAATTTATACTAATCTACAACAGGCGGTGGCGGTAGAAAATAGGGAATGGGGCGAGACACATCACAGTCGAAATTTGCAATTTTATATAAAAACAAGCGCCCAGTGGCGAGCCATAATTTTTGTCTGGTCATCAGCTGAAAAAATATTCTGAGAATGCTTTCGTCTTATAACGTTGAAGAAATAAATTTCGCGCAATGAATGAATGGCGGATATAATATATCATTATTTTTAATTTATTTGGCAATAATACAACAAAAGAATTTGTATTGGCTCAAACACACTGCTGAGGCATTGCATCGGTAAAATCAACTTGTCGTTTATTAGGTTTTACCTGAATTGCTGGACGAATTACAGTTATGGTCTGCGCTGTGGAAGCGCGGTGCATCAGTGAATCAAAATATTAGACAATTAAAAGAGTTGCGGAGAACTGCGGAATCATTGGGCCAGCATCTCCATGCCTTAGACTCACGTAGCGAGAATGTCTCCAAGTTTGCAAAATACACCGAAACGGTGTTCGTTTTCAAGCTTTGGGGCAATATGTGTTTTGTCATAAAAGTCTGATGACATAAATATTTAAATTCACTTTCCGGTTGCCTTTTATTATAAGGTTAGTGACATAGTTTTAAAGAATAATATAGTCAATTTATAAAATGTTGCTAGGTGGCGTGGTCACTCCGCCTAGATCGTTCAATATAGTTTCAATTTGAAAAAATGAGGCATAGACGGACCGTACCTTGGCCTTCCTTACCTTCTTTCCACTGAGAATCATATTTAAGGAAGAGGTTCACGTGAAAACACACTGAAATATTGCGGAACAAGTAGAAGGCAGTCTCGGATACAAGCAGAAGGGGAATACATCCCCCGAGCCAGGTCTAAGACCCCAAAACTAAATTTAAATTAAAAAAAATGTGGAAAATTGTGTTTTGCGGCAATGTCTTTATCAACCAAAAGTGTCCAAACTGCAATTTTTCCACTTCTTTAACTCTTAAAACACTGTTTAACAAGAAAAATATCCAGCAAATTTTGACGTGACAAATTCAATAATTCAAATCATCTCTCCCCACCGAAAATTTTTGTATCCACTACTGTTAGAAAGAACGGTAATACAATCAGAATTTCTTTGTCGAGACGTGTTTTTTAAGTATGGGACTATGGTTCACTGATGGATCGCGCCGTCAAGACTAGACCCATCAGTGCTCGTGGTAGACAATTTTATTTTTTATTTGGGGGAGGTGGGGAGGACACTTTTTTAATAATAAAATACGCATTAAGCAAGGCTAGAACCAGTGCCATAACCAATTCTTGCGTGTCGTAAGAGGCGACTAAAAGGAAGCGTGAGGGTACTAGATGGTTTTAATACGGCCCAGGGGAGATACCACTAACTGCACTTTACCATGGCGGTTCAGTTCTGTGTGGGATGTTTTTCGTTTAGAGTGCAGTTGCTGCCACTATATCTTTTAGTAGCTCTCTGTTTTTATGTTGGCGTTAGTTGGTTCCTTTCAGGCGCTGCTTCCGACCTTGCATACATTATCGTTATTGACGAAAACGCTTACAATCAAAGCAAAACTCACCAGATATTCATTAAATAATCTTGCTCTGTGTGTGATCACAATATAATGGTATTTATAGTCAAACAAACTACAACAAACTGCATTTATACTAGGAGAGATAAATAATGTTTCGATATTTCAGGTAAACGAAATTGCTGATAACATTTTACAGCAAAGAGTACGCTTAACAAATCTTTTTGGCACAAAATGTTTCAGACTGGGAAGCGAGAACATCTGCAAGCCGTTTAATCTCAAAATAGTTGTAAAATATGTTTTTGCGACTCAAGCTTCTGTGTTTTCATAAAGCTTATACTTTACAAATGCAAAATTTTTTAGATGGCTCGTCAGGCATAATTAAAAATAAACTAGCAACTTTTTAATGGGAAGCCCTCATCGACATCAGTTTTTACTACGATAAAATAATCCATTTGTATAATAAAATATAAATTTTAAATATATATATATAAGAACAATAACAATATTTCCGGATCATGTTGCTCTTCAGTTATTCTATTCAGAATATTAATGGTTGATCGGTAGACATTTGCATCACAGACTGCCCTGGAGTGACTCAGAAATCTTGAAAAGAATGGGCGTCGATTTTTGATTTTTTTTCATATTTGACGATGCACATTCCCAAATACAAAATGGATAGACAACAATAATGTTAAATGTACCATACTGTTGTTTTGTTTTGTCAGCAAATGTAGCTTAAAGAAGACATCATTGAAGACTTTACATATTCTCATATTAAAAACATCGAAAGCCGAATCATTCATGAAAGAAGGTACTGATATACGCAAAAAATTGTATTTAATCGCATTTTTTAAGAATCAGCCAAAAATTACACAATCACGAGATACACTTATTGACCACACAATAGTTATGAAATATGCTTTTGCTGAACATGAAAAATTATTCGAAATTTATCATGTGCAAACTTTAGCACTTATCGAAACATTTTTAGGAATTAAATATGTATGTGTTGAGTATAAATTTAATATATTTTTTAACTGGTTACTAGACTGTTATGCATCTAACAATATTTCACTCTCGCGAAATATTGTAGATATTTCGGAGGTTAATATTTTAAAATAGAATATTATGGATCCAGTTCCTGTTAATGTTTTACTGGTTACTGGGAGTACTTATCTTAAGGTTATAACTTATAAGGCAGTGAAAATAAATATGATTGGGCTTGTAACTGCGAAACACAACACGAGGCGTAAGCCTTTGGACCGTAAAAATTTAATCAAGCTTTTTAAAAAAACTCGAACGCTATAGGTAGGTTTCAGTAAAAACACAAAATAGAATCGGTAAGAAGAACTTGTGAAGCATTTCTTTTTATATAATTATTTATTACTTGCGATATTTTATCACGCGATTAGGATTAGAACCGCTTGGTATTTTCCATTTTTGATTTTCATTTAATAATGTGTGTTAGTCATTGAAAAACAATATGTCCTAACACTGCAGATTGTCATCTGGCATTCCCCGGGGCAGAAACTGTGTTGCCTTTTCAACCGCGTATGGGCGAAGAATAAAGAGCGCCTATAGGGCGTGATCAATCGCTCACAGCCCTACGTGGATATAATATGCAATTATATAAGAATAAAATCAATTGAACAATTTCATTATTTTAACAGCACTGATATAACATTTCATCTTGTGTCCTGATACTTCTCGTTTTCGATTCGATAGTTCATTTCAGGCATTGAGACGGAATTCCAGCCGCCAGGATGGAGCTCGCACGAAAAATAGGTCTTGCTTTTGTCATTGCTCTGATAGGAAAATGTGGGGCTTTCATAGAGACAACAATGTCAAATGAATATATGATATGCCGTCCCGTAGCAGGAGTGTTTGGAACCTTGGGCGACGGAAAAAAACAGCTCTGAAAAGGGGATAATGCCTGTTTTGCAAGGACCGGAAGGGTCACCAGGCCCGCCCGGAAAATCTGGGCTTCCGGGACCGAGAGGGGAACCAAATTATCAAAAAGTTTCTACAATTGTGGTGACAAAATGCATTTAATTAACGGTAGGTTTGTATTGAATATATAATTCAACTGAAAACGATGGCGACTCGATAAATTTAAAATTATATAAAACGTTAATTTTATACCAAAATTTACTTGTGCTCATTAGAAGATATGGAGATCAAATCTCGGTCAGCTCATTTCATAAATTTATACATTTAATGGGTGCTGAAAATGGAAGCAAACAAAAGTAGCATTCAAATGCTAAAAATTGAGATATTCACAACTTAAAAAATAAGCCTAATACAGGTAAACAAATTATTTTTAACTAAACTTATTTGGAGACTAAACATGGACTACAGCATTAAGCTATGTTAGACCTTCTAAGTGAATAAAATGATCTTTTTTTAAATACGTAAATCAAAGTCTGCCAAATAAATTAAAAACAGAAACGTTAATTCTTAAACATTCTTATTAATCTTTCTTTTTCATTTCAGCTCGACTTTTCAAACTTGAAACAGAACTTGCAGCACTAAAAGGTAAATCTATTGATTTGTTTCAAGCTTCCCAAAGCACGAGCTTTAATTTTACGAAAGCGGGGGAATATCTCCCGTGTCGGGTGTGCATACGCATTTGAGTACCGTTTAAAATATCAACCCTATGATATTTTGTAATTCTTTAGACGTGTTTAAAGACCTATCAAACCTTTTCAGTTTAGTCTTAATTATTTCTGCGCGGAGTGCAGTTAATAAATTTGCCGTTCAATTTTTTTGAGAGCAGCTTCCAAATTTACTGAAATTCAGTCTTCATGAACCACAAATGGCGCGATCCTTCAGCAGCCAATAAAATGTATGTTGGCAAAATTTTTCTATCGGGTAGTGAATTAGTAATGCAGCCTAGAAAGCAACACAATAATTTTTTACTCGGAAAGGAAAAATGTTCTAAATTGTTAGGTTCAGAAGAACTCGGGAATTTGGGCATACGTGATCTCGATTTAACCCTATATGCATTTTTGTTTACAAACACTTAACAACAATAATGACAGAGAGAAAATATCGGAATTAATTAAAATTCGGAATGAAGTACTCAATATTTGAGAAATTTTATTATAAAATAATTAATACAATAATCAATAATACAATATATAAACCTTTTATTAAAAACAATATTAAATAAATTTCAGCAAGCGGTGGTGGCGGTGGAGGAGGGGGGAGTACTTGGGGATACGTACCACCTACACAATCACCCGAAGATAAAAAGAATGGTAAAAGAAGTTTAAATCATATTTTGATAATTGTTTTAGATTTTGAAAGTCAATGACAAATCATTTTGATCCAATGTGTTTCAGCGTGTTATAAGATAAGAATAAAATATTAAATAAGTAACAGATGCTTTTACTATCGCCCAGGGCGGATAGCACTCACTGCACTCTACTATATATGTCTAGTTATGTATGTTTAAAATACATATTCTACAGAATCAGGGTCGAAACAAGGAAACTGATGACTTCGCCTATAAATTTCGATGTTAGGCCCTTTCAACATTGCTTCAAATGCTTATGCAAAGTACTTTCAAACAATCGTACTATAGTCTTTATACGTCAAAATAGTTTTGCGACAATTAGTTGGTATAGCTAGTTTACTCGTTTTGTAGTTCGAAACCAATTTATAAATGTCATCGTCATATCCCTAAAAGTTTTATTTTCCCTTTTTAAGATTTGGCAACATAAATTTCGACATACGGGAGTTTGTGTTTTCACTATACTTACGAATTTTACACTACAATTTCATCAATTAAACTCAAAAATCTTACAGAAATAATAAACACATTACCTAATCGGAAAAATTATGTTTGTATAGCACGGACCAATCGTCTTATGAACTGCGCCCGTTCATCGTTATTCATCAATGACACGACAGTTTCTTTCTTAATATTTCATGTTTCGAAAAATACGTCGATATGTTTTTATAATATTATGTTGGTTGATTAATCGTTATTTTGTTGACAGCCAAAGACTGTATGGACAAGTTCAAAAGTCCCATAAACATTGGAACAATGTGTTACAATATCATTGGGGGAGAAGGACTGCTGTGGACGTTTGAAGCTGCTGAGGTAGAAATCAACTATTTTTTATTAGCTTGATTTTGGTAAATCTGGCTGCTCAGATTTTTATGTAACCCATTATAAATACTTGAAAGAGTGCAAAAGAATTGTTGCGTACAGAGCTATTGAAATGGCATTCATTGGCATCGGTTTTTATAATAAGCGCTACCATTTTAATAGAGAACATATGTGGTAATTTTAATTTCCAAAGTAGTTCATAGTTCCGCAAAATTAGGGTCGATAGTTCCGCATTTCCCAAAACAGGTATGTGTACCAGTGTGTGCAAGTCCGTGTTGTGTAAATCTAGACTGTCAATTTATATTATTTATTTATTTATATAATATTTATTTATATATTTACAGTCAAATTGCTCCAAACTAGGAGGTTACTTAGCTGATCTCAACTCTCGACAAGCGTACGACAAATTATACGAATATATTGATAAAACCTACAGTACTGTTGTTCAGGCATGGACCGGTATGCGATATGAGGTAATTTTTATATACTAACAACTTTATTTCAACCATGCTCAGTATGTGTTAAAAATGAGTGGGTTTGAAGATGTGGTTAATTTATTGAGCGTTCGTCGTGCAGCGACCAATAATACGGGTGTCCCGTTTTTTTCTTTAGTCTGACATAGAGAGCATGTTTAGTACACTCTTACATTCTGTATTACATTCTGTCCGATGTCAAACGGCAGAAGGTTTTGTCAATGATCAACAGATAAAATTAATACTCAAAACGCTTCAGTTTCTACAAAGAATAATTTTGGATAACTGTTGAAGCTAATCATCCAGCCATGTGATGAATCTGACAAGTGAAAAAATTAGTTTCCATTTATAAATGAGATCTTGTTAGATTCCTTGTTCAACACTATTTTATTCAAGAGAAAAAAAACGTACGAATTTACTAACTGGCGAACTTATACATGAAATAGTGATTTGCATATTTTGTAATAAATGGAAAATATTTTGGTATTTTTAATAATATAATCACAAAACGGCGTTACCAACCAGAAATTTTGTTTTGCTAAGCATGAGCCACAGATGGACCGTGTCTATGTGGCACGATCTATCAGTGACTCACACTTAGCAAAACATAATTGATAAAGATATCTTTGACTGGATAAAATGACCTGAATGAACTCTGTATTTCCATTTATTACAGGATAACAAATTACTACTTCGTGTTGGAGGGGAAGCGGTTTACGCCAAGTGGTCTTCCGGATATCCGCGTAAACCTACGACATCGTACTATGAATTGTACAAAAAGGTCTACATTTACATAGACACGTCGGCATACGTCCGACGTCTTTCGAATACACGCAGCGGCAGTACACGACCTTACGCAATCTGCAGTTACGACCTGAAGGGTAACTCGACCACTGCAGCGACACCAACAACAACCACTGGAGGCTAAAAAACACAATCACGATTTTATACCCGAATGCGGAAATCTGCGATATTTTTTTGTTTTGTTTTGCAATCATGTCAAATCTCAGCTATAAAGTATTGCGCTCTAGCCTAAGCTAAAATATTATTGTGTATGTAACGAGGATGAGCGCGATTGTCGTGTTCCATTTAAAGACTATAATCATACTGAATATGGACTTCATAGGACTAACATTCTAATGGTCAGCATACGATAGATATACTGAAATAAAGATATTATTACCTTTAATGGCATATTTCTTTGACGATAGGTAATATTTAGGAGGGTTGAAGATTTTTCTCATTATTATCGTTCCAGACTCCGTAAAAGCGGCAGCCAATAAGAATTTATTGAAAAATTCTATAGGTAGTTCCATAGAAGATTCCTATATTGTGTATTTTCTCTAATCAAATTAAAGTATCAAATCTATATGCAAGGTTGGTGGTTAGTAAGTTAAAACAGCCCAATTACGTCTCTTAAATCTGAAAAAAATGTATTAGAAAATTGGAATTTCATCCGTACTTAAATAATAAAAATTTGGAGCAATGAGATGTCTCACTCCAGCGCTGATGCTGAAGAAAATAGTGTAAATTGCTCAAATGTAGTGCCGTGAGTCTCGAGCCAAGTCGAGCCACTGTACTTTCAAGTTTCAAGTCAAATCGTATCATACCTTTACGAGCCGCAAGTCGAGTCATCAGTCGATTTTTAAATCTCCCCAATAGCAATGACAGAGTAATTCGCCACTTTTCACCCCATACCAAATTAGAACCACCATCTGATCAGTATAAGATTGACGGGCATGTATTTTACAGCAGAGTACACTGCATGCTTTACATCTATCTTGGAGGCGTGTTTTCTTCTCCGATGGGTCACGAAAAAACAGATTCTTTGAGAGGCGATTACACATTCGGGCAAAATTTTTATGATGTCCCGAGTTAAGACGCGTTTGCATTCTGTCAAGTCTAGTAATGGTTCAGTTATTTAGCTAAGATGGCTCGAGCCGAGTCAAGTCATAGAAAAAAGCTGACCGAATCACTCCAACACTGCTTAGATTTACTTTGGATAAAAAAGGTAGTGAAAAATTGTTGCTAAGCAGGTGCATTTTTCGACAAGCTTCCTGGACCCATTGAAGGTGGAATCACAATAACTATACTCTGCATTGAGAAAACCTGAACCACACAACCTCTGGTTCCAATTATTTACTTCCAACGTATATGGAAGAACTTTGGGGGATAGTGTAATATGTTTTGAAATATAAAATACATCGAACTTGATGAGAAGTTGTGATCAATCTTTCAGAAGTCGCAAGGTCATATTTACCGTCTACAAAAAGCTTGCCCCTTTTCCCACAACTCAAAAGCATTTTTAGACAGCCAATGAAAAACCCATTGAACAACCAACATTAAAAGCATTTAACATGATTCGGATGAAAATAAACACGGCACGTTATTTGGAAACAAGCAACTAGCGTTGGATTGTGAACAATGACTAAAACAGGATCTTTCGTTGATTGCATTTCAATAGCATGACAACAACAACTAAGCATGTCCAATAAACTAATAACTGAACAAGTGTTGTATCACTTGATAAAAAAACAAGACTAACAAACTTCTGTGCCTTTGCACTGTGTAACAATCGTATCGTGTGTATCCTGGATCATACACCGATTGTACACTAGAACACAGTAGTTTGACAACGCGTGACTCTCAAACGCTTCAAATCCCTCTCCGTGACTTCAACGATCCTAGACCTCCCACTAATGAACTCTCAAATATCACAAATGAGTCGTAGTGCAATATGGAACTAGTACTTTAATCCGATGAAACCAGAATACAAAATTATGGAACTTGAAATGTTACAGTTGAAAAGAACACTTGTCACTTCACAATAACAATCCCGTCACGAGATCAAGATTCACAAGATCACGTCCACGAAATCAGTTCGGGAGACCACGGTTATCTGATAAATAAATACCAAATTAATGTATATACTGACAATATAAATATCCTAAACCAATCAGGCAAAGAGCTTACTAATATTTATCGCATAATTAAACAAATCAAAATGAGGCCAAATCCTATCGGTTCAATTTGTCACAATATGAGTTTCAATTCCGGAGAGTATTCAAATTGAAAGCTGATTCAGTCAATATTTAATAAACATCACATAAAACCACAATGAACAATATTTGAAACATACCGAATTTGTTTGCTAATCCAGGCTGGAAACAGTCAAACACTCCAAAAGTTGATCTAGATTCCAATAAACTACAAGCCAAATTATATTACAACTGAAATATAAAGCACAAAGCAATTGATTGTTCACAACACAAGCTACACCCTGGCCAATACCCACAAATTCAGCAAATCTATTTTATTCCCCGCAGAAGCTGCGAATTGAAAAGCAAAGTCGAAGACGATTTCGCCATGAACCAAGAAGACATGTCGCAATAGGGATCAGGCGCAAGCGCTCCTTATATGGTAACGGGAGCATCAAAAATTAAGTGTTATTTGCGGTCAAACCAATTCGAGAGAAAATACGATGGTTCGATGTCTAATGTCCATGTAGTAACTTAGTGCTCCGAACATGATCATGCATGCAATAATAAACGTAAAATAAGCGGAAAGTTTTAAATGAAATAACTACAAACGAAATAACACACAATTGTCAATAAAATCAAGGAAATAGTTTTCCCGATGTAACATACTGTACTGCAACCTACGCATATACTTTGCTTTTAAATCAAACAAGTATTATATTTTCATTTGACAGAACGACCGTCTCATCAAAACGGACGGTGGACATCCCATGTTCAGCAAGTGGATGGCATACAACCCCCGAAGATCAAGATTTTCATTTTATAAGTCTTATACATATGTTCTGGCAAATGTAGATACCAGCTCTCGAATAAATGGACTGAAAAACGTGCCCGGCTATGGAAAAGTACCTTATGCTATTTGCCAATATGATGCGTCCGGAGCTGTAATAACCAGACGAAGCACTACGACTCAGACAACCACATAAAGAATTCGTGGGAATGGAAACATACGCTATCATTATCGTCGTTATGGAGGTGACTATTATTGAAGTAGCAAGAACTTGTGGATAACATGAATTTAATTCTGCCAACAACAAAACCAATAACGTCTATTCGTCTTCTTAGGCAGCAAATTTCAAGAGACCGCACCATTTGATATATGAGTCAATAATGTTTTTTTAATGAAATTAAAATACTGCTTGTTTGTTGTTTGATTTTTCCAATGATCACATGTGTTTTATTTTAAAATTATCAATTGAGATAGTTTAAATAAATCAATATTACAAATGCAGATATTTTTTCTATGTTGAATGTAGCTTTATAAATTTTCTGATCTTTTAGAAAGGATGGAATGTTTATCTTAATTTATACTAATCTACAACAGGCGGTGGCGGTAGAAAATAGGGAATGGGGCGAGACACATCACAGTCGAAATTTGCAATTTTATAAAAAACAAGCGCCCAGTGGCGAGCCATAATTTTTGTCTGGTCATCAGCTGAAAAAATATTCTGAGGATGCTTTCGTCTTATAACGTTGAAGAAATAAATTTCGCGCAATGAATGAATGGCGGATATAATATATCATTATTTTTAATTTATTTGACAATAATACAGCAAAAGAATTTGTATTGGCTCAAACACACTGCTGAGGCATTGCATCGGTAAAATCAACTTGTCGTTTATTAGGTTTTACCTGAATTGCTGGACGAATAACAGTTATGGTCTGCGCTGTGGAAGCGCGGTGCATCTGTGAATCAACGAGATAATTATGTTTCCATTTTTCAAAATATTAGACAATTAAAAGAGTTGCGGAGAACTGCGGAATCATTGGGCCAGCATCTCCATGCCTTAGACTCACGTAGCGAGAATGTCTCCAAGTTTGCAAAATACACCGAAACGGTGTTCGTTTTCAAGCTTTGGGGCAATATGTGTTTTGTCATAAAAGTCTGATGACATAAATATTTAAATTCACTTTCCGGTTGCCTTTTATTATAAGGTTAGTGACATAGTTTTAAAGAATAACATAGTCAATTTATAAAATGTTGCTAGGTGGCGTGGTCACTCCGCCTAGATCGTTCAATATAGTTTCAATTTGAAAAAATGAGGCATAGACGGACCGTACCTTGGCCTTCCTTACCTTCTTTCCACTGAGAATCATATTTAAGGAAGAGGTTCACGTGAAAACACACTGAAATATTGCGGAACAAGTAGAAGGCAGTCTCGGATACAAGCAGAAGGGGAATACATCCCCTGAGCCAGGTCTAAGACCCCAAAACTAAATTTAAATTAAAAAAAATGTGGAAAATTGTGTTTTGCGGCAATGTCTTTATCAACCAAAAGTGTCCAAACTGCAATTTTTCCACTTCTTTAACTCTTAAAACACTGTTTAACAAGAAAAATATCCAGCAAATTTTGACGTGACAAATTCAATAATTCAAATCATCTCTCCCCACCGAAAATTTTTGTATCCACTACTGTTAGAAAGAACGGTAATACAATCAGAATTTCTTTGTCGAGACGTGTTTTTTAAGTGTGGGACTATGGTTCACTGATGGATCGCGCCGTCAAGACTAGACCCATCAGTGCTCGTGGTAGACAATTTTATTTTTTATTTGGGGGAGGTGGGGAGGACACTTTTTTAATAATAAAATACGCTTTAAGCAAGGCTAGAACCAGTGCCATAACCAATTCCTGCGTGTCGTAAGAGGCGACTAAAAGGAAGCGTGAGGGTACTAGATGGTTTTAATACGGCCCAGGGGAGATACCACTAACTGCAATTTACCATGGCGGTTCAGTTCTGTGTGGGATGTTTTTCGTTTAGAGTGCAGTTGCTGCCACTATATCTTTTAGTAGCTCTCTGTTTTTATGTTGGCGTTAGTTGGTTCCTTTCAGGCGCTGCTTCCGACCTTGCATACCTTATCGTTATTGACGAAAACGCTTACAATCAAAGCAAAACTCACCAGATATTCATTAAATAATCTTGCTCTGTGTGTGATCACAATATAATGGTATTTATAGTCAAACAAACTACAACAAACTGCATTTATACTAGGAGAGATAAATAATGTTTCGATATTTCAGGTAAACGAAATTGCTGATAACATTTTACAGCAAAGAGTACGCTTAACAAATCTTTTTGGCACAAAATGTTTCAGACTGGGAAGCGAGAACATCTGCAAGCCGTTTAATCTCAAAATAGTTGTAAATATGTTTTGCGACTCAAGCTTCTGTGTTTTCATAAAGCTTATACTTTACAAATGCAAATTTTTTAGATGGCTCGTCAGGCATAATTAAAAATAAACTAGCAACTTTTTAATGGGAAGCCCTCATCGACATCAGTTTTTACTACGATAAAATAATCCATTTGTATAATAAAATATAAATTTTAAATATATATATATATGAACAATAACAATATTTCCGAATCATGTTGCTCTTCAGTTATTCTATTCAGAATATTAATGGTTGATCGGTAGACATTTGCATCACAGACTGCCCTGGAGTGACTCAGAAATCTTGAAAAGAATGGGCGTCGATTTTTGATTTTTTTTCATATTTGACTATGCACATTCCCAAATACAAAATGGATAGACAACAATAATGTTAAATGTACCATACTGTTGTTTTGTTTTGTCAGCAAATGTAGCTTAAAGAAGACATCATTGAAGACTTCACATATTCTCATATTAAAAACATCGAAAGCCGAATCATTCATGAAAGAAGGTACTGATATACGCAAAAAATTGTATTTAATCGCATTTTTTAAGAATCAGCCAAAAATTACACAATCACGAGATACACTTATTGACCACACAATAGTTATGAAATATGCTTTTGCTGAACATGAAAAATTATTCGAAGTTTATCATGTGCAAACGTTAGCACTTATAGAAACATTTTTAGGAATTAAATATGTGTGTGTAAATATGTATGTGTTGAGTATAAATTTAATATATTTTTTAACTGGTTACTAGACTGTTATGCATCTAACAATATTTCACTCTCGCGAAATATTGTAGATATTTCGGAGGTTAATATTTTAAAATAGAATATTATAGATCCAGTTCCTGTTAATGTTTTACTGGTTACTGGGAGTACTTATCTTAAGGTTATAACTTATAAGGCAGTGAAAATAAATATGATTGGGCTTGTAACTGCGAAACACAACACGAGGCGTAAGCCTTTGGACCGTAAAAATTTAATCAAGCTTTTTAAAAAAACTCGAACGCTATAGGTAGGTTTCAGTAAAAACACAAAATAGAATCGGTAAGAAGAACTTGTGAAGCATTTCTTTTTATATAATTATTTTTTACTTGCGATATTTTATCACGCGATTAGGATTAGAACCGCTTGGTATTTTCCATTTTTGATTTTCATTTAATAATGTGTGCTTAGTCATTGAAAAACAATATGTCCTAACACTGCAGATTGTCATCTGGCATTCCCCGGGGCAGAAACTGTATTGCCTTTTCAACCGCGTATGGGCGAAGAATAAAGAGTGCCTATTGGGCGTGATCAATCGCTCACAGCCCTACGTGGATATAATATGCAATTATATAAAAATAAAATCAATTGAACAATTTAATTATTTTAACAGCACTGATATAACATTTCATCTTGTGTCCTGATACTTTTCGATTCGATAGTTCATTTCAGGCATTGAGACGGAATTCCAGCCGCCAGGATGGAGCTCGCACGAAAAATAGGACTTGCTTTTGTCATTGCTCTGATAGGAAAATGTGGGGCTTTCATAGAGTCAACAATGTCAAATGAATATATGATATGCCGTCCCGTAGCAGGAGTGTTTGGAACTTCGGGCGACGGAAAAAACAGCTCTGAAAAGGGGATAATGCCTGTTTTGCAAGGACCGGAAGGGGCGCCAGGCCCGCCCGGAAAATCTGGGCTTCCGGAACCGAGAGGAGAACCAAATTATCAAAAAGTTTCTACAATTGTGGATTTGTGGGTGACAAAATGCATTCAATTAACGGTAGGTTTGTATTGAATATATAATTCAACTGAAAACGATGGCGACTCGATAAATTTAAAATTATATAAAACGTTAATTTTATACCAAAATTTACTTAATGCTCATTAGAAGATATGGAGATCAAATCTCGGTCAGCTAATTTGTATTGGCTCAAACACACTGCTGAGGCGCTGCATCGGTAAAATCAACTTGTCGTTTATTAGGTTTTACCTGAATTGTTGGACGAATAACAGTTATGGTCTGCGCTGTGCAAGCGCGGTGCATCTGTGAATCAACGAGATAATTATGTTTCCATTTTTCAAAATATTAGACAATTGAATGAGTTGCGGAGAATTGCGGAATCATTGGGCCAGCATCTTCATGCCTTAGACTCACGGAGCGAGAATGTCTCCAAGTTTGCAAAATACACCGAAACGGTGTTCGTTTTCAAGCTTTGGGGCAATATGTGGGCGCGATGGCCCATATGTTAAGCATGTTGGCATCGCAGGTTGAAAATTTCGGCTTCGAGCCCCGCGAGGCCGACTCGCTTATCCATTGGTAAACCCCTCATCACTCAACCCAGGGTGTAATTACTTGTGTAGGCTAAGCCGAACAGGAAAATATCATATCTTTCCAGCAATTGCAACCCTGTCCCTCTATAAGTGGCCTCTGTTATAGGGCCTTGCTCAGGGTGATCGACTCTAAGGAGTGGCCATAAAAAAAGTTTTCAAGCAATTCTACATGCATTCGCTCTTATAAAGTATAAAATAAAAAATAAGAATTCAAATTGATTTCAACGTAAAATATCATGTTTAATTCAAGTGCGGCGTTTGGAAACGTTATCATGATCAGTTTCAGCTATAATTCTGTGCCCTCTATGCGATTCAAAGATATTGATATAAAACGAATTCGCGCGTCTCTGGCACGTAATTTTTACGATTTCAAAGTGCCATTTTTGCCGAGGTTCCCTTTGCCTCCTCCCCCCTAAAATCCAACCCGGTTCCGGTCTTGTACATCCACCTTCAATGTGATCCACAAATCATTCATATATTTTAACAAAGTAATTTTCCAAGTACAAGTATTATTTATAATTATATGATCGGTGACTCACACTATTCATCATAATAAATCATCTTTCATTCGTATACATGCATTTCTTCTGTGTACAAATATCGTTCATAAGTGTATCATATTTGCTGCAGGGCAAGGCACGGTATTTTTTATTATAAGAATAGAATAGTAAAGTTACTATCTCACGTTCGTTTTTAAAACGATATATACAACGGCCTGAAAGGGTAATTGCTTTCATGTCAGGGTAAGAAGTGAAAGGAAAGTTGATGTAGCCAAATATTGTACTCCTTGCATGCATAATAATATATCGATACTTTTCCCAATTAGAGAAAATTGCCGAAACGTATTTTGTTAAGTATGTGTCTCTGATGTGATCTGTGGTACATGCTTGACAAAATCAATTTTCAGATTGGGCTATCGTTGACATTCAAGACTTTGTTTTTGTACTTCACAAATGTCACTGGGCAACATACTTTGTGTCTTTCGGTGCACATTATGAAAAATAAAAAACGAACTATTGCAGTAGTCGAGAGCCGCCCTCCTTTTTTTCATATCTTTTGATAATGCATTAGATTAATATATATTTGTTATAGATGGCTGACATTAATTTAAATAGATGACTTGTAAAAAAGCCTTCTTGTTAGCGCCATTCTGATAAGCTGACAAATTTTTTTATATAAAAGTTTGCTTTGAGCAAGGCCAGAAGCAGCGTCTAAAAGAGCCTAACTAACAGTCACTCAAATATCAAAGAGACACCACAGGATAAAGCGCAAACAACTGAACTCTGAGTGGAAAACATCTCATATCGAACTTAACCACATTGGTGAAGTGCAGTGAGCAATATGTACCCTAGTGATGGAATTTTGTTGAAAAGTATTAAGTTTTCTAGTTCGACCTATCCTCCCCAAGTTATTACAGTACTGACCGATTCAAACAAATGTGGAATCACAAAACAAACAAACAAAAAGTGAACTAAAGCGAATAAAAATGAAAGAACAAAGTTCAATTCCACACATCTACCAATTTCGTTTTTTTATAATTTTTCAAAAAATTTCATAGTTTCCAAATTTTTTCCGAAAGTAGGCTAAAATATTTTCTGTTCAACATAAGCACCAGATTATCCGTGCGTCGAAGGCGCAATAAATCATTGGCTTGCTCCACGTTTGGAGCAGGAGAAATTAAGAAAAAATACGCCAGTCTGATATATACATTTACGCAGATTTGAACTCTGACCTTCACTATACTCAACATATTTGTTTTAGCTAGTATAGTAGTAGTAGTCAGAATCGTAGTCATAGCTACTAGTAGTTGTACTTTGCGTAGTGGTGCTTCTTCTGGTGGTAGCGGAAGAAGACAAATCATAATGACAAATTGCATAAGCAATTTTCTTTGAAATCGGGGTATTTTCTAATCCCATAATGCGTGAACTGGTATCGATGTTTGCAAAAACGTACGTGTATGCACTGTAATAAGATGAGTACGAATTTCTGGATTTCCTGGGATTGTATGACATCCATTTCACAAAATTAGCTTGGTCTCCATTTGTTTTTACCAAATTGTCGTCCTAAACAAAACGAAACGCAAACGTGAATATATGAAAAGACATCACATAATAAGTATACCCCGATGTCTCAATTAATAATGTAATGAATTGTTTTCATGTCTCGAACTTTTGCGTTAAAAATCCATACAGGTTTTCAAGTTTGCTTTGCAATTTTGCCTACAGCACTGTAACAGTACTATATTTTGCTGGGTAATTTGTGTGAAAATAAAATTTTCGCAGAGGTCGGATTGCAAATATTTATGATAAAAATATTGCGAAAATTTTATGAAATAATTCGCAATAATTCCTCTACCTTTGCTTCTATTTACACTTAAATCTTAGAAAAAATTATCAAAATTTCTAATTTGAAATCCCATCACATTGGCCGAATTTTGAAATTCCATCGCACCAAGATTTTTTTATTCATCCATGGTTATCTGTTACAGTGGTCACTTTCAAAACCGAGCAGAAGAATGACAATTTCTTGAAAAAGGTACTAAATCAAGTATTTAAAACTTATCGGTCAGAATGGATTAAGGCTGCAATACACGTGAAACTGCCATACCGATGCGTCGAGTTGCGTTTCGGGGAACAAAATAAAACCCGTAATACGTGCCTGCATTGCTTTGACTTAATCGTATTGACATGCCTACAAAGCACAAACGCACGCAACTAAACGGGCATTAGCTTATATAGCAAACAGTTCGGCTGCGATGGCAAACCTACGGAACTGCGCCAAAACTAATATAGAAAAAAAAAAAAAACGCAGCCTACGCAAAGGTGTATTGTGGCCCTTACTCCGATGTATATTCACTGGTTTTATAAGCCCGATTTGTCAATTATCTCGCCACAGGGAAGGACGCACAATGCCTTCGCTTGTTCTAGTAACTACGCTTATTTATTCTATGAAGCAGTAAGTCTGAAGATATAAAAGTCGCGTCTTAATGAGCGCTTTGCCAATTTTGTTGTTTTTTCCACTTTCAGAGATGTTTCCATCAATAACACGACTGTGTCCTATCTTCAATTGGATCATTATACAATATTTTTCTATATTTATAGACTGTGCACACTGCACACAATCAACTCACCTCATACCGCATACCAGTCCATGCTTCTACCACGGTGCTGAATGTTTTATCAACGTAGATGTAAATTTTATCGTATAGCGCACGCGAGTTTAAGTCAGCCAGATATCCTCCAAGTTTTGTACAATTTGACTATAAAAGACAAAAATATTGAAACGTAGTGAACATTTCACACAAACAAAATTGCTGATATTTCGCTCTGCAATCTTACAATGTAAAATTTTGCATATGCCATGATTTCATAGCAAAATGACACGACTTAATTTAAGAATAAACGAAAAACGAAATGACTTTCAGTCAGAATTCCAGAATACCCGACTATTCGGACAAGGGCACTCGTAATTACTACTGAAACCATTTCACGAATGAGTCGCAAATTAGTGATAAAATAATAGATAAATCACGATAAGGTCTTGAAATTGTTTTTGAAATTTTAGAACCTAAAATTGGCATAATATTTCAATATTTACCACCAAGATGTAAAGAAATTTCTTGAGATTTTCATTTATTATGAGCGCTAAGAACTCATAATGAACGATGTTAGCCCTTTGTGCTCTGACGCATCGATGCAATCCATTGATGACATATACCTCAAAAAAGATGCTTAAAATTTTTCCGATTGGGAAAATATATAATTTGGAGATGCAGTCATCATCAGTTTTGGTTAGGTATTAAACAAATATAACGAAAAACATACCTCTGCCGCTTTAAAAGTCCATTGCAATCCTTCCCCACCAATTATACTGTAGCACATAGTTCCGACACTTATGGGACTTTTAAATTTGTCCATGCATTTTTTTGCTTAAAAAAAGTATCAATATGAAACAAATATCAAAAATATTGGAGAGTTTTAGTTTTCAACAAACACAATTCGACAAAATATAATTTTACCACCACAGGAAGCTAAAAATTCCAGGAAATTTCACAAAAAGGTAAAAATCACGGAACTGTATACCTTTCAAAATTTTACGCATCTTCAAAGGCCGCATTACACGTTTGCGTAGGTTGTGTTTCTATTTTAAATATTAACTAAACTGGGGCCAATCAGAAATATTTACCATTCTCAAGCTCTTGCGGAGACAAAGTTGGCGCAACATTTCCTGATCCACCAGAACCAAGTTTCACGCCGTTATCTGAAGGTAACAAAACAGAATTATCAGCATTGAACGTTTCCACAATTACACAATAGTTATATCGTAGATATATTCTGCCACGGGAGGTTCAATTGATTTATTGACCGTCAGTGTTTATGAATGAATAAATGAAACTCATACTTAAAAATTTAAAATATATCATACAAAATCTTAGAAAATGTATGGAGAGACTCCGCTAAACACATGTCATCAGCGATAGATCATTTCGCCGATGCACGCACCATTCACGAGTGCGTGTCACACTCTCAGGAATTGAAGGGGGAGGGGAACAAAAACAACAGCAGGGAACCTAAAATTGCGCTTAAATACATTTGAAACTTTATCTCGCAAAAGTTCACAATATTTTCTTAGTCGACATGACAGAATGATCTCAAATCGGGTCGGTTGGTAACCGTAAAGAATGTCCTATAAACTATTATTTTGGACATCGTTCACCCAATCATAACGAAATTTTGTAGATTAGATACCATTGACAAGCTACGTCAGCGTAGCAAGATCCATCCGTGGGTAATGTTAGAGAAAACTGAGAACTGTGACATTTCCAATCGTTATTGCTCATATTATAGAAACACATTTTTTGAAATCGGTGCACAAACTTTACTGTTCCATACATAAAACTAAAATAGTTACTTCAATTTATAAATAAAATTAAAAAAATTCGTAGCACAAAGGCAATATTTACTCTCGATTTTTAGAAAAAGCCGAGTCATTGGTGCATTGAAATAATGTATAATTAAATCGTAACACCCTAATCACAAACCTTTCAGTTTCTGAATTTCTGATTCTAGTTGGAAGATACGTGCTGAAAAAAGAAGATTTTTTAAGTGTAAATTTACTGAATTAAACGCCCAAATAAACATTCAACATGTAGCATGTCAGAAATATTGTTATAATTTTCATTGAAACTCACTCTGAACGAAATTCAAAAATAACGAACCGCTGTGGTAGAGTGCAGTGGGTTGTATATATACCCTGAACAATGTTAAACCGACTAACACGTTTTTGTTTCCGTTTAGACGCCTCTTAAGGCAGGCATGAAATACTTTAGTGCTTTTCTAACACCCGTATCTACAGGGCATGGTGGCGCGATCAATCATTGGCTTGAACTTAACAGAACTGTTTTTGGCTTATATTTAAACGAATGATCCTGTTTGTGGATCTGCGATTGATGGCGTCACAGTCATGTTCTAGCTATAAGACAATTAGCAATGCCTCAAACATTGCCTCGCACAATCAAAGCAAAAAATAATACCTAGATAATGATTGACGACGCGTTTGTTTACGGCGCTTACATGCCAGAATTAGGCGATTTCTATTGATATTGCTAAACAACATCACGAAAGATCTCGGGTTTTACAAAAAGTTAACTGCTAATTTAGCGGGCATCGCGCTCACGCTCGATCGCTGCCTTGGTATAAGATATATAAACCTAGTTGACATGAAAGACAGCTTCTTGTTTATTTCAAGAGTTGTACATAGTGCAAACACGTTAGGGTACGAGAAAGTATGTGGACAAATTGGTCCATAACATTTTGTTGAAATTGGATTTAGTTGATTACGAGTTGAGCATTTATATTCATTATATTTCGGGTTTTCCGTAGTTGAGACAATATTTATCAAATCTCTAAGGAGAAGTTATGTGGTCAAATTGGGCCATAACATTTTGTTGAAACAGAATTTAGTTGATTAAAAAGTTGAGCATTTATAATCATTATATTTCGGATTTTTTTGTAGTTGAGACAATATTTATTAAAATTCTACCTTGAATGCTATTCATTTTATTGTCCACCATAGTTGAAACCTTATCATAATTTGGCTCTCCCCGAGGGCCAGGCAGTCCAGTCTTTCCTGCAGGACCACGCGAACCAGCCGGTCCTTGTAAAACTGGCGTAGTGCCAGTGCCGTTGCCCTGGCCCGCTACGGTACCAAACACACCGGAAACGGATGTGCATATCATAAATTCATTTGCCATTGTTGTTTGTATTACTGCACCTGTCCTGCCCAGCAACAACATTATGGAATACACAATTGCTAGTGGACCGTTTTCAGCCATCTTGGGGTCGTTCTCTAGACATAAGAAATGCGTAAGGCAAAATCATGAGGTATCAGGCGGGAAAGTCAGAACTTAGTAGTAGTGTAAAAATTAAAACCAGAGTTTGATAAAAATGTATTTTAGTCCCACTTTGCTGTAAATCTGACATAACTGACTGATTACACTGCCTATACGCTTACTTGTCTGGCTTTTAGGATGAAAAATATTTCAGAATTTCTCACATTTTAAGCTATTCATCCTATTGGTTCATTACAATTATATACCACTAAACACTGATTGTGCTGATTAAAGGATGCGTTGAACGCTTCAAGGTATTTTCATTAAAATCGCTTTAACCTAGTCAGAAAACCTTCGTCGAAACGTATTTTGTTAAGCATGATTTACTGATGGATCGTGCCGACAAAGCACGGTCCATCTGTGGCTCATGCTTGAACAAATAAAATTTTCGACTCGAGGTCGAAAGAAGCCACTGAAAGGAACCAACTAACTCAGATAACGAAAAAAATATAGCACCGGCTACTGCACTCTAAGCGGAAAAAAATCCAAACAGAATTGAACCGCTATAGTAGAGTTCGGTGAGTATTGTCTGTACTTGGTAATAGTATAACCAGCTACCTCCTGCAAATAATCTGCATTTAGTAAACTATATGACCTATAAACTTGATTGTTCCTCTCGATCATTTTTGTCTCATTTTTAATTATCTGCGAAATCTAAAAACTGGACACATATTATCTTGTTGAAAGGATTATCGTAGCTAGTATAGATACCAGAATCTGACTTAGTTTTATTTAATAAGATCCTTCACGAACCAACTACTTTTCTTGTACTGAAAATTTGAGTTTTCGGAATAATAGCTATCAAACAATGTGACATTACAACAAAAAATTTCTGTATGCGGGAACTCTTCCTTCTTGATTTGCTATATACTGTTATTCATTGTAAGTGCCTGAAGCAAATTGTCTTTTTTTGTCATGATTAAATCTTACGTTTTATGTTAATTTAAGACATTATTATTAAGGCGAGTACGACTGTTTGTTTTCTTGCTACTAATAAGAATCTAAATGCCTCAGGGAACGTTGCTGTAAATTCAAACCTAATCAGAAATTTTATTTTGTCAAGAATAAGCGAAAGTGACTCGTGCTTTACACAAAATATGTTTGGGCAAATTTTCGTGACTGGAAACAGACTTGAAGTGCAATTTTGGTTTCAAAATTAGGTTTTGGCGTCGTGAAAAAATTATCGTAAACGCCTGCAAATTTACAGTCTCGACGTGTTGTAAGAATGATGTAAATTTGACTAAAAAGTGTTTTTGAATTCAAATGCGATTAAAAATCGATAAAACTCCGGGTCCATTCGATTTTTAATTCAAAAGTACCTACCAAATTTCGTAGTAAATTGATGTTCCCTACTGTAATGCTTCAATTTGGCAGAAGTATCGCTTATGTTTTAGCAAAGACGGAGAATCTGATCGCGATATTTAAAGTGGAAATCATCCGCTATCTCCCCCTCTCACAGGAGGGAGATTTTTTGAGGCATGAGGTATTTTTTACATTCTGAACAATACAAACAATCACATTCATTTAAACATGGCTCGTTTTTCCTCGTCCAACTATTATTACTCTGAGATGTTTGCATGTAAAAACTTGGTGATCTTTATAAAAAAAAAACACGAGGGTATTATGGATGCAAGGGAGGGATCTAAACCTTCACAGGTGCGAAGCTGCCGATACATATCTATAGCAATCAGTAACGCTCTATGTATCGGTATAGGTGTTAGGATATTTTGTATCGGTAGGCTACGTTGGTAATAACACTTCACTATCATTATTGTCTATATTTTAATTTCGACAATGGAAAATATTGACCAACAATTTCATAGTGGAGGGAAATCATAAATTTGCCTACCGTACTTCCTTTAATCGACCATTTACTTTTTTAGATCCGAATATACATTATCTGGCAAGTTTTGTTCCTATTTTCTCGGCAGAATTGAAAAAAAATATGACTTTATTGGCAAGGAGGTAACAGTTCGTTAATCAAATATAATTATGAAAGTATGGCCACCTTTTAAACAGAAACGTTGTGATGTTGGAATTGTTCAATTATACTGCATATTTATAGCAGATAGCTTCCAAATTTTCATTCTTGTGTCATAAATTAAAAAGCGTAGAAAACTTGATGATCAGCTCTTATCCCGGCAGTAAACAGGAAGTAGTCACTCAGGGAAAAATGAATTTCAAGCCTGAGATACGTTATGCTTACAACAAGATGAATGGCTTGAGATACGACCCCGACGTGGTACGTCGAAAATCCATCCAACCTTTTCGAAGGCTTCGTAACACAAAACAGTTTGAGAAACACTGCCCTATCCCAATCAGAAATTTTATTTTGGTAAGCGCGATCCATAAGTGTTTAGCTAAATATGTTGAAATGAAAGCTGTCTGACCATGGATACACATCTATAATCCGACCTAATTTTGCACAGCTGCCCCAACAGTTACATAAGGGAATTAGGGAAGCACTAAACATTACATGTATTAAACACCCCTCCCCCCTTCGTCGGTAATTCTAAAGGGGGTAAAAAATCAACGGAAGAAAATATTTTTGAAAGATCAGTGTCGTCGAAAATATTCGATTCGATTCGGAATATTAAAATCCTAAATTATTCGATTTCTGCAATAATTCGAAATAAACAAATTGTTATATTTGAATTTTTGTTAAAAAATAAGTGGGAATTTTTATAAGATGATAGGAAGATGTCCTTGTTTATTTATTAAATAACTTCAGATTTGAATGTTCGATTCGATTCGGGAAAATTATTCGATTCGATTTTGAAACCAAAAGATATTCTATTTTGGCCACCATTATTAGCTAATAAATTTCAGCTTAAGGCTAAAATTGTTTATTGTGCAAGGAGATCTTTTGACCTCCGGACTAAATGCGATTTAACTGCTGAATACGTTATGAATAAATAAAAATAATGTTCTGAGAAATGACGCGCGAGCATGTTGACGATCAGCAAAATCCGTTCGATTTTTTTTCTTGGTTTAACCTCGCAATCATGCAGTATGGATGTATTATGTAATAAGAAATTCTTTAAATATCCAGCATCCCTTCACTTATTCACCAGTTCTTTAATTGCAGTCCATGTGCTATTTTGTGTAATCACCTTTTATTGCGTTTTTTGCACAAGATCGCAGAAAGCGTGGTGACAACTACCCCCGCCCTCGACTTTGGGAGGCAGTTGGTGCCCTTCAATGATTGAAAAATACACAAAAATAGCGTTTTTGAAACTTTCCAGGCATGATTTTTAAAAAATAAATTGCACGCTTTTATACATATCGTCTATAATCCATTCCATCCATTTAATTCAGTTATTTGTTTATTCAACCAAAACGTTTCCATGACCAATTCACTCCTAATTATTTTTCAAACTAAAAATGCCAAAATATAGCACTTCCGACCGCAGTGTTTCGTGGGACTTATGTCAAGTACGTTTCCCAGCCCAACTTATTTGCGGCGCCCTTGGCATTGCAGCCATCGCGTAAACTTACGCGAGGGTAATTTGGCTTTTGAAACAAGTTGGGGTTGATTAATATCCTACCAATTGCCGATGCCATTTTTCACATCACACGGTGTGCCATATGTCATGTATGTTAATGAGTTTGTAAATATTTAATGATATTTATAATTATGTTAACGGGGTAATTTAACAAGAAAAAATAAACTTAATCAGGTTAGTCCCAGAAAAATCATTATAAGATACAGACGAATGCTGAAAGTACCATTATACTATATCACAATTTAGCAAGCGTTCGCCCTAATATTGAAATATCACATTATTATAAAATGAATTTTTCAACCAATGCCATAAAAAAGCAGTTGAATGGAACCCCCATTGAATTTAGTGAGCAAATGGTGGTAGTTTACTTAGACATGACACCCGGAACTGTGTTAAAGAAAATAGCATCAAGAATTATGAATGTACTGATATGCAGCTACTTATTGTTTGCAATGCTCAGGTACTATACCAAGAAGGACAGGCGGGACCGCATGATGGCAAGACGAGTTGAAAGAAAAACTGACTGGAACAAGTTGACAAAGTTAACTGTGATTTCATCAATGTTGTTTCAAATTCTTGCATCGATTTCAAGTAGTACAACGGTCTTGGTGAATTACTACAGATTGGAGTTTTGTGTTGAAATCAAGTCAATCACTGTAATTTTTCTCGGACTAGTTAACATGTCCGTTTTTTCATCCATCTGGTTTCGACAACGAATGGTGTACTCAAATCCGTTTCTAGCAAAATTGACCAACAAAATTTGTAGGACATTGAGCATCATCGGCGGAATTTGGATTTTTTCTTTTCCGGTAATAATTGCCTACACTGTTTGGGCTATGAGATTTTCTGAATGCATAATAAACAATTCGGACCAAAAGCTAAAAAATGCCGTCCTGATGATGGGAATCATTAGAGTTTTAGAGAAATTCATCTTAATCGGCTTGTTCTATTATCCTTTATTCAAACATCGCCAAAACAGAAAAGAGAACTCGACGTCCGATGCTCTCTCACATGCTATACCGGTGATTGAAAGATCTTTCCGGGTAGCAATAGCCTTGGCTATGTTGCAAATATTCTTCACAACGCTTTCATATGTGATCGGTAATTATGAATGGTATGACACAACCGCGGTTACAATACTCAACCATACCCTGAATGTAATTGCATCGGTGTTTTCTTTTTCCGAATGGAAAACAATCCTAATTGTTTGGAGCAAGCCCCAAAAAATAGCGCCCACCACGCACGCAATGAATGTTATGGATACAAAATTTAACGTATAGAATAACCGTTTGACACGGATATAGATTTTTTAGTTTCGATGTTCATTTTTGCAGTTTATATTCCATTAGTAGAATACCGTGGTAGGCTCCATATTGTGTGCACTCCGTATCTGTCTATATTTCGTCGGTGTGAGATCTATTTTCGAGTGTGGTGAATAACCAGGCTAAAAAGCACTAAAATTTCACTTACTCAATCAAGTGGAATTTTGCTGTTATTTTTCAATTGCAATTTTGGACAATTTCTGATTTAAATATACATTTTTCAATACTTGTTAATAATATATTCATCTCAAACAAGCAAGGGTCTGTTTTTGATCTATTTTAAATTTGGGGAAAAGTCAGAGAGCCAAAGGAAATTTCGGGCACGGGTGTTCGAAACACGCTGGGCTTTGGTGGAAGAAACAATGAATATGATAGCACTAGATCTACAATGTAGATCTAGCCTATCGCATCTCGATAATAGTCAGACACAAACATATATTTGCAATTATTACAAATTGTGCAATAATATTTTTTTTAAATTCATTTTGAAAACAAATTAATAAAGCAGTTTTGAATTTATTTACTCGATTTTAAAAGTCGATACAAGACACCAAGTTTTATTTTTAATTTTCTCCGTCTTTCTTTCGCAGAATATTGTGAATGTATTTACTCTAACTATCCTTTTTAGTACATAGTAATTTCCAAAATTAAACATTTCTCTTTGTAACATTTTCGTGGTTTACATGGCAATACTTCAGCTTTAAATAATGAAGTGAAAGATAGAAGCGGTCTGACTAAATTTTCAGTGGCCGCAGTAGTCAGACAGTATTAATAGTATATGGGTGACAGTGGTCACTGGGATAGAAGGGGTACATGGATCGCGTTAGTCACGCAATATTCATAGTTGACGAACCAAAATGGTACCAGGAGTACCAGTAGTGATAGTCACCTAGTTTTTACTAAAACTCGGTAAAGTAGAAGAATTTTTCGAAGGTAGGCAAACTATTACTAGACAGCCTAGTTTCACTTTCAGAACTAGGTTGTACCTATATTACAAAAGCAGATAACTCTGTAAACTAGTCGTTTTTCTGCATTTAAAACATTTTTAATTGCTTCGAAAATTGAAATCATTGCTCAGTGTATTTCAAAATATTTCTTACAACAACTATATGATTTACCTAGTTTTTCACATAAGGCACCTACTTTTCTGAACCAGATACCTAGTTATTTTTTTAGGTACCTACTTAAAAATTAGGTAAATTAACCTAACTAGGTAAAACTTCAAACACAAAATTTGATAAAAGTTAAACTAGGTAAATCAGATATCCATAAATTAGGTAATAGTTCTTTAGGTAATAGTTCTTAGCATTCACTAACATGACCAAATTTTCTGATTTGTATAAAATCTCCTACAGACGCTCAGCCTTGACACAATTAATCGTATTTGTTCGTTCATACGAGTCCGCCTTTAAGTCGCCTGATAGTCCGGCCGTCGGGACTGCCTAACTTTGCGATTTGGCGTTATGGTTTTTTCTTGGTGGTTTTCGATAATCTTAATCTTCTAGTTTCACAATACGAAAACCGCTTTTCCTTAAACCTTGTGAGTTTTTGTTTTTATTACCTGAAATTCACTCTGATCAATGCAAAAGTAGTGCCTAAAAGGTGCCTAAAAGGTGCCTAAATTTCACAACTAGAACCGACCAGCTATGGCAAAATAAAGTGAGTTGGATCTGCCCCGGGCAATGGTAAAACCATCTACCACTTTTTTGTTTCCTTTTAGTCGCCTCTTACCACATGCACGACTAATACGTTAGGACTATTCGAAAGCCCGTACCTACAAGACACTTCGCTTTGAAAATCACTAAAAATTCGTTACGTTAAGGAAAAACCTCTTTCCCGACTTGTGTAACTAGTATCTGCGCGACTGGTCGTGGTTCGCAACATGGTTAAACGGTTATGGCTTAGATGCCATAGCCTGTGGAGCCAACCCGGATTTAAACTTCATGCTGCATTTAACATCCTCCGATTATTATAGTGTTATTTATTTGATCATTGAGGAGTTATAGCATTTCTACCTTCATCTTACTTTTAACATGTGTGGATAAATATGTTTTACCATTAGTGTGTAGTAGATTTGTCCACATCATTCAATCCAATTTTTCCAAATGCAAAATCAACTGAATCAAAGTTCACATTTTCAAAAAACAAATGTAAATAGTAATGTATTTGATACTTTCCAAAGATATATGTGCTTGATTGATTAATAAAGTTTATATTTTAAAAGAAAGAGTCAAAGAAATTCAGACATACAATGAAATTTATTCAATATGATTCTGGGGTCGAGGGATATCTGATTAACATACATGTTTCACTTTATAGTGGATTTTTTATAACATGCACCGACATATAACAAATTTAATTGACATTATTTGTCAGAGACAACTCTT
>OZ023143.1:12262029-12290054 GCA_963675895.2 Styela plicata | reverse complement strand
AATTTAAAATTATTTAGCTATTGAGCTTTTTCCCCCTAACTTTTTGCCAGTTTTATTGTACCCTGTTGTAAAATCAACACACAGCTAAAGATATTTTGCTCCTAATCAGTGTTGTTCGAAGTTGAACAACAAATCTGTTCTAGTATACTATCTTTCAATGGTTGGGAATGAATTTTTTTGAATAGAACCAGAAAGATTTTATTCGAAAATGTTTTGTTATAGATTTGATTCTTAATAATATTTGAAAGTTGCAATCCAGTTACAACTGTTGAACCATCACTTTTTGCTTATTTTTTTTTTTTTTCAAAGCCACCTTTGGATCACCCGGTCCAAGGCCCTGTGGCGGTGGTCACTTAAGACGGACAGGGTTACTGGGAAGATATGATCTTTTCCCAACCTACCCTGGGTTGAGTGATGAACATGGATAATAGGATATCGCGCCCACACAGTTTATCATCTCTCTTGGTGTATATTATATTGGTATAAACATTCAATATGGCCAAAGTCAACATAAAAAGTGAAACACAAACAATAACCCTTCTTATCTATATTACAGCTCATCATTTCTCTGTGACTGTCAGTTATCTTGGTTCCCATCCTGGCTCGAAACAATGAATCAGACAAGAGAAGGCTTCATATATACAGTGGAGGGGACTTGTTTTCATCCACCTGATCTAAAAGAAAGAGATATCTTGAGTATCGAACCTTCGGAGTTTGTTTGTGGTGAGTTAATGATAATACAATGTGATCGTATTTGGTTGTATTATTATGGTAGCCTGTTGAATTTTACCAAGCTATTGGTCAATCAAAGGAAATTATACTTTTTTTTATCAACGTTCACTCTAAGCAAGAACAGAAGCAGTTTCCAAAGGGAACCAACCAACAACCATAATACATGGCCCAGTCATTGAGATCTGCTCTTATTATGATTTTCGACACAAGTATCAAAATCAAGACTCATATTCAAGATCTGAAATATTTAAAACGTTCTGAAACACTCCATATTGGCTGCCGGAATGAAAAACTCTTCTCTTTTTTCCTCACCCCCTTTCTCTCTCCCCTATTTTATCAAAGGTTTTCGCCATGCCGCACACTAGTGCTTTAGGCTGGCATCTATTGGATTGTGCATCTATCCTTCCTCACATTCTTATCTCTATCAATTTCTTGTCCTTGTACATTGCATGCTTTATATTACCGAAGCAAATAAACATACATGTTTACTGTGATAGCAATGGGGTTACCATCGCAGCACAAAGCCTGGCAATGTGTGTGGGTAACGTGGCAGAATCTTGTTTTTCTTCAGATCTTCAATTTTATTCATCCCATTTTCTTTGGGTAACTAGAAAGCTTCGAAACCATCAATACTGCTATGAAATAGCAGTGTTGATGGTTTTGAATTTTCTGTACATTTTGGTTTCTACAAGACTTTTGAATAAATTATGCATTGTAATCTTATAGCAAAAGATACATTGTGAAAAATCATCCATTTTTTTGAAGGAACCTATTTTTTTAATGTTTGAGTAGCCGACATTATACCAGTCTGCGTGTCCAAAATGTTTATTAATAACTTTCAGCCACAAAAATGCTAAGTATTTATCGCTGACTTTTATTGTTAAACTTCAATTAGCCAATTAAATCACCAAAATGAGCGCAAATTACCCCAAAACACCAGCTGTGTTTGGATTGTAACGTTTTGTTGCAGTTGGAAAACCCAAAAATACTTTTTTTGTTGGTTGAACTCGTAAGTTCGAACAACACCTTGATCGAGAAAATTTCCTTTTTTCTAAGCAATCATAGCTAAGGAAAAATTTGGTTTTCAGTTGTTAGAAGCTGTCGTGCATCCGATTCATACGGATTTGAATGTTGAAAGAAGGTTTCGTTCAAGATAAACTCGTATGCCAGTATCCAAATATAAACTTGATTGAAAAATTGCATGAATAGGGGTTTTTACTTTTCAAAAATTATAAAACTGAGCATAACTTATAAAAATTTATCTCAACTTTTTAAATATATTTTTGAATTTCATTATTTCTAAAAAATTGGTATATCATCACCCAGGTAAGAAACCTTTCACTGCACTTTACTATGGTGGTTCATTTCCGTTTGGGATGTTTTTCTTTTAGAGTGCAGTTGCCGGTACTACATTGGGTAGTAGCTCTTTACTATTAAGTGGCTGTTAGTCGGTTCCTTTTAGGCACCGATTCCGGCTTTGCTTAGAGTGAATTTCAATAAAAAAAAACGCAGGTGTTCGATCCATAAATATGAAGATTAAAACTTGATAGAAAAATTAAAATTAAAAGTGATCAAATTAAACAAAATCTCGCTAAAATCAACACTTTTTTCTCCAAACTTTGAATATGAGTTTTGGAATCGAATAAACCGCTCTGCTGCCAGATAAACTCGAGCATTAGGGAGACGCTTAAACCACAAACCTCTTGTTATCCTTCATGTATACATGTACAAACTGGGGTGGTCTTATAACCTCTGAATAATTAATTGATTCACAGAATTTGACGTAGGTTGTGATTCCACAAATAGACAAATAGGTTTTAAAACTTGCGTTAATAGACATCTATCAGGGATGGGGGTTCCTTAGGTATTATTCCTACATTTCATGTAGCTCTTTGCACTTTAGTGGCTTCAGGAGAATTTTCAAGTATGATTTGTCTCCTGTCACCTTGCTCTGAGCGAACTTTAATAAAAAAAATACATAAAAAGAGAAAATACGCTAAAAAACACATATTCAAACTTTTTTTTTAATATTTCGGATTTCGATGTTTTCTTAAACCAATTTCTCGGAATACCACAGAACAAGCAGATTTAAAACAACATCTCCAGCATAAAAAGGGCATCCGTCTGCCGGAAATGTCAAAGATGGCAGATTTTTATGACAAATTCTCCAAATATAGGCAAACGGATTAAACTGATCTTCTATTGGCAATTGACTGTGACCCTGAAGTTTTATAAAATCAATAAGCTGTGTGAAGTAATACAAACATTAAGATTCTTGATTTGAATCCCTTTTTTTTTAACTGAATTTATGATTTTAAATTTTTTTGTTCATGGGTTATTTATTTTGTCATTGATATGGGTTATTGACAGGGCTGTCCAAAATATTCGATTCGAAATATTTGTTTCGTAAATTATTTGAGTTGATCGATTTCTGCAACAATTCGAAATCAACAAACTCATAATTTTGAATTTTTTCAAAAATAAGTGAAGTTTCACTCAAATTATAAGCTGATAAAAAGACACTTTGTTTGTTTATTATATGACTTCTGATTCGAATATTAGATTCGGTTCTGAAACCATCCCTAGTTATTGATATTGAACGATATTTACTCCAACAATATGTAACACACACACACGCGATTACTTCAGATAAACATTGTTACACAACTAAAAGCAGTCACCGTGCCACCTCCCCACTAGATAAAACAATGAAATCACTCAAGCGTAACTAAATGAATTACCCAATCACAACAAAAGAAGGCATTGTTGTCGGCAATATTAAAACTAGATAACAATATTAACAATGGATAGACCAGATACATTCAGCTGGCAATCTGGCTGTAAATCTTCTGCTACCATACCTTACAAACATAAAACTGGCCTCCAACTGTTTATTCAGTGTATGCTTCATACACCCATGTGTCTTATTGGACTTTTACATTCGTTATTTGAATTAGCTTAAAATCGAAAATTGTACTTTTCATGGTTAATATACTAAGTTTCATTTAACACTGTTTTGAGTTACGTTGCTCATGTCATCAGACAGTATAGTTGCAATATGATTTATGAAATCAGTGAAACGAATTCCAACTATTCTTTTGTTCAGACCGAGATTTTTAATGAAAACTTTAAGAAAAATTCAACTTAAATATGTTGCATTTGCTATTCGGTGTATTGTATAATTATTATTGTTTTTTTTACAGCCACTTCCAGGAGTGGATCACCCTGCCCAAGGCACTCTATCTGCAGCCACTTATAGATGGACAGGGTTAAAATTGCTGGAAAGATATGATGGCTGAGCCTACCCCAGTTATTACACCCTGGGTTGAGTGGTGGGCATGAATTAACGAGCTGGACTAGCAGGGACTCGAACCCAAGATCTTCAACCTGCGATGCCTACATGTTTAACCACTAGGCCATTGCGGCTAATATTAATCAAAATTGGCTACTATATTTTTTTATATGAACCTTGGAGTCTGCAATAAATGTGGGCACGATGGCCTAGTGGTTAAACATGTTGGCATCGCAGGTTGAAAATCTCGGGTTCCACTCCCAGCGAGTCCGGCTCTGTAATCGATGCCCACCACTCAACCCAGGGTGTAATAACTTTGGTAGGCTGAGGTGAACAGGAAAAGACAATATCTTTCCAGCAATTCTAAGCCTGTCGGTCTATAAGTGCCTGCTAGTATAGGGCTTTGGTCAGGGTGTTCCACTCCAAGAGGAAAAAATTCATTCATTACTCTCCTGTGAATGAACTAGATTTGCCCGGTTCACGGCCACCTCTTTTCTCATCCCAATTAAAATGTTTTTGATCTTATTTTAAATGAAAACTCACACTTATTTGTTTATTTTTATACAGTCGACCACCCCATTCCTGTACTTCTACAAGAACCTAAAGAACAAACAGCGTTAATCGGGGACAACATCACCTTAGAGTGTAGCGCTAGTGCAGCGTACACTGACGTCGAAAATGAAACCGCTGTGCTCTCTACTACCACCACCAGTCCACCCAACACGGAGTCTGGTAATGCATTGCCAAGTTCTCGATCTCGGGTAGGGGGATTCCCCCTCAAAGCAGATGAAACTGAGGAAAGCGAAAAGAAGAGGACTACTCCCAAGCGACGAGACGCAGGAAAGAAATTCAATCATGATAGACATGGAATGGTTGTGACGTGGAAACGGGGACAGGATGTAAGTCTTTGTTGCAAATTGCTTGTTTTTATTTTATACTTATTTTTTTTATTGAGATTCACTCAGAGCAAGGCTATAGGAGACAAATCATACTTGAAAATTCTCTTGAAACCGCTGAATTGCAAAGAACTACATGAAATGCAGGAACACGAGGAACTAAGAAGCCCCCCATCCCTGATATACGTGATATTTTTTGAAGGTCAATGCATTGCACTATTATTTTAAAAAAATTGTTCATCCTTATAATTAAATAGATCAATTTGTGCAGAAGGTGGAAGTTTGCTTTCCAGTTACGATTTCTTGTTTTTCCATTGCTTTTTGGTGTTATGGGGAAAAAAATATGTGTCACATAAGATTATGAGAGGAAAGACCTCTAGCAGATTATATACGAGCGGTCTGCTAGACGCCTCACCGGTGCACGGTGGTTCAAGTAAGCGCTGCTTATGGCTTCCTCCACCAACCAGGTCCATGCACAAGAAAAATGAGAAATACGATAATCCAAAAAAAACCTCCACCCTGATTCGGAACTGGTATCTGCACGAGAGGTCGTAGTTCACCATATGGTTAAGCTGTATTCTCGGCTTTCCTCTCCTGCAGGATAAAAATAAAATCCTATCCTATGAGCCATGCTCTTCATTGTTTTTGTACATGGGAGAGCCCAACGTCTGAAAAAATTGATGTCTGCTTACCAGTTTTATGATGTGAATTAGACCGTTCAGAATAATTTCACAAAACCAACGAACAAACTAATAATAGTGTAACAAAGTTGCAATTTGTGTAGATGCATTTACTGCATTTTATTATCGTGGTTCAGTCCTCTTTTTTATATTAAAATTCACTCTAAGCAAGGTTGGAAGCGGTGCCTGAACGTAACCAACTAACAGCCACTTAGAAGCAGAGAGTTACTAAAAGTCGAAGTACTATCAACTGCACTCTAAACAGAAAACATCCCAAAAGAAACTGAACCACCATGGTGAAGTACAGTGAGTGGTATCTACACTGGGAAATGACCATGGTGGTTGTTTCCTTCTAGTCGCCTCTTATGACAAGCAGGATATACATTGGGAGTAAAGCCCGTACCTACAGGAAAATTGGGGTTGCGTTCCACGTAAAGTGCAGCTACTGGTACAAGATTTCGCCCAAAGTGTTTTTTTAGTTAAAAAAATAAGCATTTTTTACTTGCAGATCATCAAAGCAGGATTGGGCATGGAAATCCGCAACCAAACGCAGCAACAAGGAGCGTATGTCTACGTGACAAGTGTGTTGGTTTTACATGGTGTCGATACGAAAGATTCAGGAGAATATAGGTATAATTTTGCGCTTGCGTTTCTTATCTCTTTAGTCGAGTATTCTGCGCTCTGGTTATAGCAAACTCCATATTCCTATTATCTTAAATTATTCATTTTGCAGTGAAATTATGAAACTTCCTTCTTGTCAGATTTTTTTTGTCCGTATTTCATAGCTTTGTAAATCTTACGACAATGCTGGTTATTTTTTATATTTTTCATTTACAGCCACTTTTTAGAGTGGATCACCCTGCCCAAGGCCCTGTAACAGCGGTCATTTATAGACGGACAGGATTACAATTGCTGGAAAGATATGATCTTTTCCTATTCGGCTTAGCCTACCCAAGTTATTACACTTTGGGTTGAGTGGTAAGCATGGATAAGCGAGCCGGACTCGACGGGACCCAAACCAGAGGTCTTCAACCTGCGATGCCAACATGTTCAACCACTAGGCCACTTATGCTATTGGTCTGTGGGATGTGGACTAACTAGTTATCCTTCATCTGATGAAGGATAAGTAGTTAGTCTACGTCCCCCAGACCAACAGTAGAAATCGTGAAATATGTTGAACTTTACGCTTCAAAGTATTAAATCTAAATCTGTTAATTAAATTGAATGTGGTCTGCCTGCAACCTAGCAGCAATTTCTTTTGTTAAATTGATGAAAAAGTTTTTATATATTATTGCAAAACGCAGTGGCCAAAATATATTTTCGGTTTAAACTAAAATTGATTAATTTTCCGGAATCGATTGTTCGAATTCGAAGCTAATGATAAACAAACACAGGCATACTTTCGTCGAATAATCCTTGTGAAAACTCACGCATATTTTTGAAACAAATTCGAAATTATCCTCTTGTTGATTTCGAATTGTTGAAAGGAGCTCTAACAGCAAATGAGTGGAATTTTTCAGTTTAGCGTTTTTTTTTATATATTGACAGTTAATAATGATCATTTACTCGCAGTTATATTGTTACCAAAAACTACAATTCGCACGTCACACCGTATCTTGGATTAATTTCGAGAACAAAACCTTTTAAAAAGAATGGTACTTTTCTTCAAAAACAAAATTTTTCCATGTGTTTAGGCAACATAAGTAGTAATCAAACTCAAAAAATTATTTTTCAGTTGTATCGTTACCAACAATTATGGATATGCACGTTCAACGCCTGTCGAACTGACAGTCAACGAATACCCAAAGTTCACCATGACACCGGTCAACGTTACTGTGGTCAAGAATGGATCTTCAGCAATACTGGATTGCGGTGCCACCGGTCAGCCATCCCCTCAGATTACATGGCAGAAGGTGGGTTGTTCTTGCTCGCAGTTCAATTGTAGGGAAAAAGTAACACCATGATACAATATGGAGAGATTCAACGTCAGACTTGCCACTTACGCAAATTTATTTTTGTAGCTTTTTGTCTGACTAAAAACGAAACCGTACAGAAATTATTTACGTAAGTGTGAAGCAAGACTTTGAACCTCTCTGGTTAGTTAGCACCCTTGCATTACTGCATATGGATCCAAAAAACATAAATGCCTAAATGAAGTAGGGATGGGGGTCCCATAGTTCCTATTCCTGCATTTCATGTAGCCCTTTGCACTTTAGTGGTTCCAGGAAACTTCTCAAGTATGATATGTCTGCTGCAGCTTGGCTCTGAGCAAATTTTGCTAGAAAAAAAGTTGGTCCACGTCTCCCAAACCAATTGTATTACCAATGAACATTGAGTTAGACTTAATAAAAAATGTTTTCTGCCTGGCCCTTTTATTTTCATAAGAGCAGTTTGTTTCATCTTCGGGGTCCTTTCTAAATGACTTTGCGAATCTTTGTTTTATTTTGGATCTCCTAGTACAAAACTAAGTTTGTCTTTTATAGAGCATTTTTATAGCAATTTTTTCAGTTTAAGGCATCTTTCCTGTGCCTCCCCTAATTGTTCCCATCCCCCCTCCCCAATCTTTCACTTTTTTTTTTATTCATAGCCAATTCTTAGAGTGGGTCACCCTGTCCAAGGCCCTGTAACAGTGGCCACTTATACACGGACAGGGTTGCAGTAGCTGACAAGATATGATCTTTTTCTGTTCGGCTTAGCCTATCCAAGTTATTACACCCTGGGTTGAGTGGAGGGCATGGATAAGCGAGCCGGACTCATTTCTTAATTATTGTTTTAGGACGGAGGGAAATCATTCCCAGCTGCCACACAACGTCGTTTACTTAGAGAGCAGAAGAATATACGTAAGTTGTCAGAAAACAGGGAGGAAGACGAGGATGAGTTGGATGATGAAAAGAAAGGTGGTGGGGGAATGTTCCTTAAACCTGGATCCACTGATGAAACGAAAAGTGATAGCGGCAAGGATGAGATATTTGCAGGTTGGGTGTGCACTGAATAGAAGTGCTCTAGTCTAAAATATTTTGGTTCAGAAGATAGAAATATGTTGAAAATTTAAGATAATCGGAGTTGGGTTTGTTCGTATTATGCTATTTTGCTCACTTGAAGTCTGTTTCCAAATTTATATTTCCTAAAATCATTTGTTTTTGTATTTTCCCTGAAATGGTAAGCAAGCACGTCTTACTTCTAATGTTCCCTTGAAACTTATTCCGTGGCACGTTTTTAAACTTCCTTTTAGGTTTTGTTTGCTTTCCTGATAACTCTGTAATGTTGTATCTTTCTTTGTATCGCCTTTTGTGTTGACAGAGGTGTCGAAATAAACTATGTCTATGTGGTATCAAAACCAACTCAGTTTCCAAATTCACTCAAAAGAGAAGTATCGCACAACATTGAAAGCAAGTCTTGCGAGACTAATTGTATGCTCTATAAAAACCAGCTATTCCAAGCTTCATTCATCAAAATAAATATATTTTTTCATTTATTTATTCAGTCGACACCGATGCTCCACTGGAATTTGGAATTGTTCTACCTGAAGATGCCGGTGAATACGAATGTGTTGCGCAATCGACTGTTGGAAGAATCGTAGCTAAAGCAATGCTGATTGTCGAGAGTGAGTAATGTTAACATCTATCATTCCGATACTGTTTCTATCACATTTCATCTCGATCATGTCTCCCACTCCTTATATGACTAGGGCTGGGCAATTCGATTCGGATCGATTCGAAGGACAAATTATTCGAATCAATTGTGAATCGTTCAAAGGAACGAAATCTTGTTAAATGATATAAGTTTTTCAATTTTAACGACGAAATGCAATCGATTTTGGTCAAATTTGGTTCACCCCATATCCAAGAACAACAATTTTCATGTTTTAACACCAAAATATAATCGTCTTTGATCAATTGCATTTTCTCGATAAAAATGAAATTTCTAGGTCATTTAGCAAGTTTTTGTTCCTATGAGCGATTGACTATTGATTCGAATGAATTGTGCTTCGAATCGATTCGAAGTGGAAAGCATTCCAAATAAAACTTAACCGTCATGGTAAAGCAAACTATGGCATCGTTATCACACCCTTGATTGAATGACGGGCGTTGTTTACAGATTGGACTTACCTGGTTACGTTTGACTTTCAACAAATGAAAGTTCTGACTGAAAGCTTTCTATTATTTTTAATTCGAGATTTTTTTTTTTCAGCCGAACCTGCATTCACAAAACCAATGCCATCAGTATCCAAAGCCATCGTAGGCGGCGACGCAGTTTTGCGTTGCATGGTGGAATCGAATCCAAAACCAGATATAATCTGGCGTTTCAATAGTCGTGAATTGAACGTGACGTCTCGACACTACTTGGCAGCAGAGAGACAAATGTTAGTCATTGTGGATGCTCGGAAAACCGACGCGGGAAAGTATACATGTATAGTGGAAAATAAACATGGAGTCATTGAAGGGGAAACAGATTTACAAGTGTCACAAGGTAAGTTGTAGCCAAGGCTGGTCAACTGGATTGAATTTAGGAGTCGAGAAACGCAGAAAAACAGTTTTTAGAATTGACCGTGTTGGAATCTTTCTATCATGAAATTAAAATATTGAGAGTTTGAACATTTTTAAAAAAAAATCTTCTAGCCAGATTTTTTTTATTTCTATGACTCCTCTTTCTCAGTTTTTTTTTATTGACATTCACTCTAAGCAAAGCCAGAAGCAGTGCCTAAAAGGAGCTAAATAACGACCCTGTATTAATCCTGCAAAATTTGGTACCAGGAACCGTATTCTTAGCATCTAAACAGAACTGAACTGCTATGGTAAAGTGCAGTGAGTGGTATCTGTCCTGGGCGGTCTATCTACCACTTCATTGTTTTTTTTAGTTGCCTCTTACAACACGCAGGAAATATGTTAGTATAAATATTTCTAAAGACCTAAGTAGAGAAATACAAACTATACCTATAACTCACTGCACTTTACCATGGTGGTTCAGTTTCATTCAGGATGTTTTCAGTATAGAGTGCAGTTGTTAGTACTGCATCGCTCTTTGCTATTAAGTGGCCGTTAGTTGGTTCCTTTTAGTTTCTGGCCTTGATCAGAGTGAATTTCAATTTAAAAAATAAATAAATATTTTCTTCTTAGGTCCATGGTGTTTAAGGTGTCTGGTAGCAACCAAACTGTAGAAAAAGGTTCAAAATCATCAATACTGCTATGAAATAGCAGTATTGATGGTTTTGAACCTTTTTTTGTCTATCAGTAAACATTTTTGACACTCGAAAAAATCAAGATTCTGCCATCGGGTGAAATAAAACATGTCATGTTTACAGGTCCATCCGACGGCAATTTCTGGAGCAATTTATTCAACGGTAACATTTCGACGGGGATCGTGATAATCATTGTGGTGGGATGCATTCTGATTACATCGCTCATGTGGCTCGTGATACTCTGCTATGCAAGAAGAGAACAGGAAAAGGCGCTGAGTACTAACACTGGTGAGAATGAATGTTTTTTTTTATATTTATGCACTCAGAGTGAGATTCTAAGGGCTTCTGAGGAAAATGCCGAGACTAGTAAAACAATCAAGTTTGCTAGATTAACATCTAAGGAAATACCGTTTCTTGGGGTAAGATATCATTTTTATCCTGCGGAAGAGGAAAGCCGAGAATACAACTTAACCATATGGCGAACCACGACCTCTTGTGCAGACACCGGTTCCGAATCGGGGTGGAGGTTTTTGGATTGTCGTATTTTTCATTTTTCCTGTGCATGGAACTGGTTGGCGGAGGAAGCCGTAAGCAGCGCTTACGTGAACCACTGTGCACTGGCGAGGCATCCAGCAGACCTCTCGCATATAATCATCCTCATGGGATTCAAACCTGCATCATGACGATCAGTGATGTGCAGCTCGAAACGTTTTCCGATTGAGCTAACTGGGCACCCCCGACTTCGCATGGACCCTAAAACGCAATAAAAGATTTACTTAAATTGATTAATAATTATTTTTTCAGATGATACAGGGCTTGATGCTCACAGCTACGCTTCAACAGATGAATCAATCAGGAAATGCCAGAGTTCTCACTCGATTCATTTGATATCAGAGCACAGTAGAGGTGGGTCTCGATCATAATATTTTTCACTGAATTCCTGGATATTATTTGTGTTTATAACTGGATTGTAAATTGGTCCAATAATAGTTAAAGGATCCTCCTGCTGATTTGGATTGACTTATGTTAAAATCTTCTATGTTGATTTTAGTTTTTGAGAATTTGTTCCAGAGTTCATATTCATCAATTGTAACTGTGTATCACAGATTGAGAGCTTAATCACAATTAGAGGCGGCTGAAAATATATTTTGATTTCAGAATCGAATTGGATAATTTCCGAAATCGAATATTTGAATCAAAAATGATAAAATAAACAAACAAAGAGATCTTTTTATCAGCTTATAAATCATGTGAAAATTCAACAATTATTTTTTTTCATTTTGCTGATTTCGAATTGTTGCAGAAATCGAATAAATTATGATTTGAATATCACGAATCGACTATTTTGAAAAGTCCTAATCACGATCAATTTTCAATACCCAGACTTCTGAAGAGTCATCTATTCTGACTCGAAAAAATAGGATATCTTTACATGAACAACTGTGAAATGACGAGGAGTCCAGCAGACCTCTCGCATATTGTCATCATCCCTCACAGGATTCGAACCTACGTCATGATGATCAGAGATGCGTAGCTCGAAGCATATTCCCAATGCTTTACCGATTGAGCTAACCTAGCACCTGGGCTCGAATAACTCAAAGGCCATGAAATAGAATTAAAATGAGAGATAGAAGCTAATAGCGAAGATTTTGAATAATTTTGAATATCTTGTAGCAGTGAAACTACCAACATGTTTGGCCCAATTTGTTTTTTTTTGCCAAATGATTTTTGAAAAGTAGCCATTCATGTGTTTATTTGTTCCGAATTAAATATTTTTAGTCAACCAAAACTTTTTTCTATTTTTCATTTTACTTTATAGCCACCTTGTCCAAGGCCCTTTAACAGCGGCAACTTATATATGGACAGGGTTACAATTACTGAAAAAAATCTTTCCTCGTTCGCCTTAGCCTCCCCAAGTTGTTACACCCTGGGTTGAGTGGTGGGCATGGAATAACACCCCAGGACTCTAACCCGAAACCTTCAACCTGCGATGCCAACATTTTTAACCACAGTAGTCAAATGATCACCCATCACTAGTTTATATCCATATACTTGCTAAATCCATATAAATCTATATAAATACCTGCTTTTTCTACTTTGATTTTAGCTCCAACATCCAACACTCAGTTCGAAATGGTCCGATATCAAGGTTCAGCATCAACATCAAACATACCTGACATGCAGATAACCCCGTGCCGGTCACCGGGGTCACAGAGCACCCGATATCCCCCTATAATTGGGACCACGTCCCACCCCCATCCAGCGTTTCGACAACCACCTCCAAGGAGGTCTTTGTCTTCATCAGCAATAAAAAGAGAGCAAATAATTCTACCAAGGTAAGTCAATTTATTTTATTGAAATTTTTTCCAAACAAACCCAGAGTCGGCACCCATAAAAACGAACCTACGGCCACTGATATGGCGAAGAGGTACTACAAGATAGGATACAAACTACTGCAACATAAGGTAGAAGACATTCTGTACAAAACTGAGGCACTAAAAGAAAGTGCAGTAAAAGTTATCTGCCCCGGGCAATAGCTGAAAAAACTTCTTTTCTTCAGTTTAATTCTAAATGAATTCTGTCACTGAAATTTGCTCTAAGCAAAGTTTTATTATTTTTTTAATGAAATCCACTCTGAGCAAGGCAGTGCCTAAAAGAAACCAACCAACAGCCACTTAATAGCAAAGAACTACTAGAGGTTCAGTACCAGCAGCTGCACTCGAAACGGAAAACATTCCGAATGGAACTATACTGTCATGGTAAAGTGCAGTGAGTGGTGACTGCCCTGGGCGGTGCTAAAACCATTAACCACTTTTTAAACCAGCAAATGAGAAGACGATGGCAAAAACGAAAACCATCGCTGCACACACTAGAAAACATACATAATTGATCTGCTAAATTGAAGTACAGTGAAGAGCATTCATGCGACTTCCTTTTTGCTTCCTTTTAGTCAACATGGAATTCTGATTAGGACGATTCCCAACACGCCAACAGTTCAAATTATCAGCTTTTCTCTCCCCCTCAAAATAAAATGATAATCTTCAATATTATACGATAATCCTTTTTTTCAGAGTCAAATCAGCTGAAAACTTCAGAATAGTGGAAGACACGAATCCTCTTTTCCCTCGACCTCGACATCCAGGATCGGAGCGAAAAAGTGGAGGCAAATCCCCACAAAAACTCCCCCTCACAAGCCCTTCGGCGTACTTCGCACGAAAAGCAGCGGGCGACGACAACTATGTCCCTGTTGTTTTAAAAACACAATCACAACAGCAGCAAAGAACACCTCAGCCGTCACCATTTGGTGGCACTCAAGAGTCTCTGGCCAAGTCGAAAAGAACTAAGGTCAAAGATCATATCCCACGGCAACAAGAGCAAAAACACAGAAACTCGACGCAAACTAAACCGAGAGTGCCTAACGGTACATGCAATAATATTGGGTCGAAGGGTTTAGGGAGGGGGAATTCCCTTAACAATAACAGGGACGAAAATGTGAACAATGACCCCCATTTACGTAAAGAGCAAAATAGTGCACAAAAAATATGTCACTCACGGCAGAGTGACAAAAAGAATAATTTAGCGAAGAAACGAACTCGTGACTCAGCAAAAACAAAAAATCCCGACTCATTGCAGATGCATAAACATCGAGATCGGCGGAGAATGAATTTCGATTCGACAAGTTCCGCAGAGACTGGGCCACTTGAGGGCAGTGTTGGGTATCTTCCATCAAGACATTTACGCACTCCTGCTGACAGCAGCCAGCCTAAAATCAGCAGCAGCTCCGGCTCAAGCAGCAACCCTGCTGATTTCAGCACAACCTCTGAATCTTCAGCTTTATTACATCATAATTGTCTCTCAACACAGCACAACTGCCCGGCGTCACCTAGTGGCCAAGAAAACGCAAGGTTATTGACCACAATACCGGTTTAAGAATTTTTGTTTTGAAATACTCTTTACATGTAATTTATGATGAAAAAACTAAAATGATCCTTTTTAATCTAATTCTGTCAAGCATGAGCCACAGATGGGCAATATAAGGTATGGTCATTGATGTGTCTAAGAATCTAATATATATTCTAAAGTTACCAAATTCGATATTGAGAGAAATTTGATTTTAGATATGTATTTTTTACTGCAATTCACTCTGAGTAGGGCCGAAGCAGTGGCTAAAAGGACCCAACCAACGGCCACTTCATAACAAAGAGCTACGACGAGATATAGTACCAGTAGCTGCACTGTAAATAAACGGGAAATATCCCAAACGTAACTGAACTTCCCACAGAAAAACTCCTATTTTCCTTCAAATTTAGGTAAATAGTAAGAAATAATTACTTTTGATAATTATTTACATGTTATATTTTAATCTTATCTCAAATAGCCAAACAGTTTTTTTTTTTCATTTCAAACTTGGATTGAATTTTTGAATAAGTTTTATATTCAAATATAGATTTTTTAGAATGTTTTCGAAATATTTGAATATTCTTATTGTCCAATACTGACTGATGCCAGTCTTACTTGTGATTAAAGCGATCATATCTGGACAGCCAGGGTTTTTATTGTTATTTTTGCCAAACTTTTTTCTCTGCACTGTATTTTTTATCATTTATTTTAGTCCCTTTCATGTCAACTTTTACTCTCTTTTCAACTCAAATTTCATGAAAATAATTTTAATAAACTTTTGAATTTTGTCGAATTAGTCGAGTCTTTTTAACCGATCGGAATTTTTATTTTATCAAGTACGAGTCACAGATGGACCGTGCCTCGGCGGCGCGATCCATCAGTGACTCATACTTACCAAAATAAATTCGTGCAAATGTGTTCAACCTGGGTGAATCGTACTAAAACAGTAACTACGTTGATGATAAAGCTTTCTTTCTTAAATTCCATGTAACTGTTCGTCTAATCATTTGATTCGACAAACAGGGGGGGGGGGGGGGGGTTGTCAGAGATTCCTATAACTGATTTAAGTTTTAAAACATGAAATATCTTACGTCCTGGGAATATTTTGAAGCTTCACATTAAAAAAATATCAAAATGAGCAAAATTTTTTTTACAAGTCTTCGGCGCACTTGCATATTCTTAGATACTTTTATTGTTTTACCTCCAGAAAACTTAACTTGGCCTTGGAAGTTCCTGGTCTCATCCCCCCCCTATATGGTTAGATACCGCTCTAGCTCATCAAGTGAATCAATACTGTCAAATGTTGATTGCTTTTACCAAGTTTTACTTTTATGTTGAATTTTAACTGAATTTATAACTGAAATGAGCAGCTAAAAAATTCCATTATTCCCTCCAACGCGTAAGAACATTTATTCCAAAAAAATATTCACTGTGTTGAAATATCTCCACTCCCACATCCACATAATTTGATAACTGAACGCAGCCCCCCCCCCCCCCCTACCCCCCCCCCCCCCCCCCCTTCCAGCTCCCCCCCCCCCCCCCCCCCCCCCCCCCCCCCCCCCCCCCCCCCCCCCCCCCCCCCCCCCCCCCCCCCCCCCCCCCCCCCCCCCCCCCCCCCCCCCCCCCCCCCCCCCCCCCCCCCCCCCCCCCCCCCCCCCCCCCCCCCCCCCCCCCCCCCCCCCCCCCCCCCCCCCCCCCCCATACAATGGGCAACACTTTCCCCGCCCCCCCCCCCCCCCCCCCCCCCCCCCCCCCCCCCCCCACCCGCAATTCGCCCCCCCCCCCCCCCCCCCCCCCCCCCCCCCCCCCCCCCCCCCCCCCCCCCCCCCCCCCCCCCCCCCCCCCCCCCCCCCCCCCCCCCCCTGCCCATTTTTTGTTGCCCCCCCCCCCCCCCCCCCCAATCCCCCCACCCCCCCCCCCCCCCCCCCCCCCCCCCTCCCCCCCCCCACCCCCCCCCCCCCCCCCTTCTAAGATTTGACACTTTGCACCACCCCTGCATTCGAGCAAAACCTAATATTGAAATGTTTTAATCAAATTTTACTTTTCGTTAACTTTGAAAATTCAAACTCTATCTTTGAAATATAATTTGATATAATCAAGCACAATTTGCCAAAATTATAACTTATGAAATTTATATTTTATCCGCAATCACGCAATGAAATTTATTTTTGAGGGTAATCACGTAATTTTTTTTTTCGTCTTTATTAATATTTTTTTCAAAAAACTCAAATATTCTTCAGGTTTTCAATATTATTTGAGATTATTGTTTCATTGTGTTTTATGTCTTGTTATTGTGATGTCATAATAATATTTGTTTGTTTTGTCATAATACCATCTCGGGGTACTTGTTCTTGCATCATGTCTACGATTATTATCAGAAATTCGTTTTTTTTTTTTGTTTTTTTTTTTAATTTCACTCTAAGCAATTTCGTAAGCAGCGCCCAACAGAGCAGATGAATGACAACTTCTGCCCCGGCCAATACTGTATCACTAGCAACTGCACTTCAAGTTAAAAAACATCCTGAACCGAACGAAACCACTATAAATAAAGCACAGTGTGTGGGTATCTGCCCTAGGGCGATGCTGAAACCACCTCCCCCCCCCTTTTTTTTCTTACTGATTCCTGCGGCACACCCGAAATATATCAGAGAAAATTACGCACAAATGAGTATGCTCAATGAATGGCGTATGCTGAACTGAACGTTATAGTAGAGTGCAGAAAGCGGTATCTGCCCTGGCACTATAATAAGAGTGTTGTGGATGTATCTGCCCTGGGCATTAAACCATCTTTCATTACTTCTTTGTTTCCTTTTTGTCACCTTTCACCACACATAGAAATACACTGTAACAAAAGTACAGTAAATTTACTGGTCATTCGCAGTGAATGCATATTTCCAAAGTTTAAAAAATGTCACATTGATGAGATTCATGCCAATTATGGGCTGTTGATGAACCGCACCTTGGTGGTGCGTTCCATGAACACCCCATACTTGGCCAAAAAAGTCAATTTTGAATTTTTTTTCAATACCCCCAAGTAAAATTACTGTCAAAGACCAGTGATTTTGTTACAGTGTATGATATCTATTACATGATTCCATTTAGTCAAGCATGAGCCACAGATGGATCGCACCTTAATGCTATAGTAAAAGTATCTTGAATATATTTGCCCTGGGTGGAATAAAACCATTTATTATCACTTTTTTAATCGTTTTTTTGTGACGCTCAAAAAATACGTCGAGACATGGCCCTATGGTATTTATTATATAGTTTTATGTTGCCAAACATGAGCCACAGAAGGAACTTATCTTGATGTTATACCAAGAGTGTAGTGAGCGGTATCTGCCCTGGGTAAAATAATTCCATTTACTTTTAGACGCCTTTATCGACAAGCGCAAAGTAACGTCAGCCGTGATCCTAAATGGCCTAATATGTGTCTACGAAGTCATGATTTTATTTTGTCAAGCATGAGCCACAGATGGATCGCGCCTCGATGGTTAAGTGAATGCGCGGTGAATTTATCCGCCCTGGGTGCTGGTTAATTGCTTGCTTCCGTTTAGGCGCCTGTCCCTATAATATCTATTACGATTTACATGAAACGCGCCTCGATGGAAAAGTGAATGCACCTTGAATTTATCCGCCCTGGGTGTTGGTAAACTGCTTGCTTCCTCTGGGGCGCATGGGCCTATAATATCTATTACAAGATTTATTTTGTCAAGCATGAGCCACGGATGGACCGCACCTCGATGGTAAAGTGAATGCACAGTGAATTTATCCGCCCTGGGTGCTGGTAATTGCTTGCCTTTTTTTGGGCGCATGGCCCTATAATATTTATTACATGATTTTATTTTATCAAGCATGAGCCACAGATGGACCAGTTCCGATCGTAAATTGAATGCGCGGTGAATTTATCCGCCCTGGGTGCTGGTAAATTGCTTGCTTCCTTTCAGGCGCTGTCCCTGTAATATCTATCACCTAATTTTATTTTGTCAAGCATGAGCCACAGATGAACCGCACCTTGACGGCGCGATCCTTCTGTGACGTGTACTTGACAAAACTTGGATTAACATCTGACTTTAACTATTGCATTTTCATTGTGTTTTTATTTATTTTATTTTGTGCACACTTAGTTTGTTTGTTATTTAGAACCCCACTTTTTTAATAAAAAAAAATGAAATTTAAAAATATTGGTTTTCAGCATTTGGACAGTGTTGGGTAGGCGTGGCGTAGGTAGGGCTGGGCAAAACCGAATCATTTCGTATTCGATTCGAATATTTTTTCGAATCGGATCGAATCGTTGATTCCATAAAAATAACAATTATCTCATTTTTACTATTATTATCGTAGTCTTCGTTATGATGATTAAGAAATACACATTTACAAATTACAAATATTATCATAAACTGACCTAAAAGTGATGTATTTTTGTTTTAACAACAAAATACAATGACTTTGGTCAAATTTGACCAAAATCGATTGCATTTTGTTAACAAATTCACTTCATCTAGCAGGATTTTGTTCCTATGACCGATTCGCAATTGTTTCGAATAATCTGTACTTCGAAACATCAAATTGCCCAGCCGTAGGCGTGGGTTAGGTTTGTTTTTGTTGGGGTCGTTAAGACAGACAGGGATATCTGGTAGAAGACGGCCTGTGCAATACAAATGAGCGAAAAACGCGTGCTATTAATAAGTGTAAGATTTTATTCTTTTATCCTGCTGGAAAGGAAAGCCGAGAATACAGCTTAATCATATGGCGAACCACGACCTCTCGTGCAGATACCAGTTCCGAAACAGGTTGAAGATTTTTGGCTTGTCATATTTCTCATTTTTTCTGGTTGGTGGAGGAAGCCGTGAGCAGTACTTGCGTGAACCACAGTGCACTGGTGAGATGTCCAACAGACCTCTCGCATACAAGCATCATCCCTCATGGGAATCGAAATTGCGTCATGACGATCGGAGGCATGGATTGAGTTTGTGCTATCTGTCCCATCGCCCAGGGCAGATGCCACTCACCGCACTTTACCACGTTGGTTCAGTTCCGTTTGGGATATTTTCCGCTTGAAGTGCAGTTGCTGCAGTTGCTCGCCAGAAGCAGAGCCTGAAAGGAACCGACCAACGGCCACTTTGGAGCAAAAGCTATTGAAAGATGTAGTACCAGTAACTTAACTCTAAGCGGAAAACATTCCTAACGAAACTTAACTCTCCGTTCCTATATCATGTTGGAAAATCACTACCAATCCACGGTCATTGAGCCTCAAACAGTTCATTATGTCTTTCGGATGCCTGGTTAGCTCAGTCCGATGTTCATTATGTCTTTTGGATGCCTGGTTAGCTCAGTCCGATAGGGTTGGTAACCGTGTGTCACCGGGGATGCGGATTTGTCACAACTCATAAGTATTCCCATGCCGTCCGGGATGCGGATTTGTCACAACTCAAAAGTATTCCCATGTCAACGGGGATGCGGATTTGTCACAACTCATAAGTATTGCTATGTCACCGGGGATGCGGATTTGTCACAATTCATAAGTATTCCCATGTCATCCGGAATGCGGATTTGTCACAACTCATGAGTATTCCTATGTCACCGGGGATGCGGAATTGTCACAACTCATGAGTATTCTATGTCACCGGGGATGAGGATTTGCCACAACTCAAATATATTCCCATGTCACCGGGGATGCCGAGTTGTTACAATTCATGAGTATCCCTATGTTACCGGGGATGCGGATTTGTTACAATTCAGGAGTATTTCTATGTCACCGGGGATGCTGATTTGTTGCAATTCATGAGTATTCCTATGTCACCAGGAATGCGGATTTGTCACAACTCATGAGCATCTCTATGTTACCGGGGATGTGGATTTGTCACAACTCATGAGTATCCCTATGTCACCGGGGATGCGGATTTGACACCATTTATGAGTATCCCTATGTCACCGGTGATGCTTTTTGTTTCTATTCATGAGTATTCCCTATGTCACCGGGGATACGGATTTGTCACAAATCATGAGTATCTCTATGTCACCGCGTATGCGGATTTGTTACAATTCATGAGTATCCCTATGTGACCAGGGATGCGGATTTGTTACAATTCAGGAGTATTTCTATGTCAACAGGGTTGCGGATTTGTCACAAATCATGACAATCCCTATGTCACCGGGGATGCGGATTTGTTACAATTCATGAGTATACCTATGTCATCGGGGATGCGGATTTGTTACAATTCATGAGTATCCCTATGTCATCGGGGATGCGGATTTGTTACAATTCATGATTATTTCCATGTCACCGAGGATGCGGATTTGTTAAAATTCATGAGTGATTTTATGTCACCGGGATGCAGATTTGACGCAACTCATGAGTATTCCCATGTCACCTTGGATGCGGATTTGTCACAAATCATGAGTATCCCTATGTCACCGGGGATGCGAATTTACTACAACTCATGAGTATTTCTACGTCACCAGAGATGCGGATTTGTCACAACTCATGAGCATTCCTATGTCACCGGGGAAGCGGATTTGTTACAATTCATGAGTATCCCTATGTCATCGGGGATGCGGATTTGTTACAATTCATGAGTATCCCTATGTCACCGGGAATGTAGATTTGACGCAACTCATAAGTATTTCCACGTCACCTTGGATGCGGATTTGTTACAATTCATGATTATTTCCATGTCACCGAGGATGCGGATTTGTTAAAATTCATGAGTGATTTTATGTCACCGGGGATGCAGATTTGACGCAACTCATAAGTATTCCCATGTCACCGGGGATGCGGATTTGTTACAATTCATGAGTGATTCTATGTCACCAGGGATGCGGATTTGTCACAACTCATGAGTATCCCTATGACACCGGTGATGCGGATTTGTCCTAACTCATAAGTATTCCTATGTCACCGGGGATGCGGATTTGTCACAACTCATGAGTATCTCTATGTCACCGGGAATGCGGATTTGTTACAATTCATGAGTATTTCTATGTCACCGGGGATGCCGATTTTTTACAACTCATGAGTATCCCTATGTCACCGGGGATGCGGATTTGTCACAACTCACGAGTATTGCTATGTCACCGGGGATGTGGATTTGTCATAACTCAAAAGTATTCCTATGTCACTGGGGAAGCGGATTTGTTAGAATTCATGGGTATTTCTATGTCACCGCGGGTGCGGATTTGTTGCTACTCATGAGTATTCCTATGTCACCAGGGATGTGGATTTGTCACAACTCATAAGTATTTCCATGTTACCAGGGATGCGGATTTGTCACAGCTCATGATTATCCCTATGTCACCGAGGATGCGGATTTGTCGCAACTCATGATTATCTCTATGTCACCGGGGATGCGGATTTGTCACAACTCATAAGTATTCCCATGTCACCGGGGATGCGGATTTGTTACAATTCATGAGTGATTCTATGTCACCAGGGATGCGGATTTGTCACAACTCATGAGTATCCCTATGACACCGGTGATGCGGATTTGTCCTAACTCATAAGTATTCCTATGTCACCGGGGATGCGGATTTGTCACAATTCATGAGTATTCCCATATCACCAGGGATGCGGATATGTCACAACTCATGAATATTCCCATGTCGCCGGGGATGTGGATTTGTTACAGTTCATGAGTATTCCTATGTCCCCAGGTATGCAGATTTGTCACAACTCACGAATATTTCTATGTCACCGAGGGTGCGGACTTGTCACAATTCAGGAGTATTTGATGAAACGCACCCCGAAGGTGCGCTCGATCAACTGCCCAACTATGTGCGGGAACAGTGAAACAAGTTTGAGTGGGTAAATCAGAAAGTAGTAGATGGTTTTAACGTCGCACAGGGCAGACGCCACTCACTTCACTTTACGATGGTGGTTGAATTGTGTATGGGTAATATATCGTTTAGTAGCTTCTGGTAGTAGTATCAAGCGCCGGTTAGTTGGTTCCTTTTAGGCACTGCTTCCGGGCTTTCTCAGAGTGAATTTCCATAAAAATAAAATGATATAACCATATTCCACATTTTCAAACAAGTTTATGATTACATGCACTTCAAGCTTCATCAGGTAATGGTCTTCAAGCTTGAGCTTGACTATGATCTAGCGCAGGTGTCAGCCAAATGCGACCCGCGAACAAAGTTTTTATGGCACTCGAACGATCTTACTTTTAGAGTATAAAATTTCAACATTATCTATACATGGATTTATAATTTTATATCATAACAAAAAGCCTGTTAACATGTGTCCCGACGTTACTTGGTAACTCACACGTACGCTACAAAATCTCTCAACATTATGGCCTGGCGTTCGAATCTGACCAAAGTAACCCACTGTCAAGGAATGAAACAAGTTCTCGTTCTTTGTGTGTAATTATGACGTATTCGTAACAAAGGCGAAGTTGATTTACGCTGTAATTTTCAACACGACCACAGTAGCCGTGTGCGCTGCAGACGTATGTGAATATGATTTCATTTTTATTCTGCGGGAGTGACCGAGAAAACAGCCTAATCATATGGCGAACCACGACCTCTCCGAATCGGAGGTGAAGGTTTTTGGCTCAACGTTTACTCAGTTTTCCTGCGCATGGACGTGTTTGGTGGAGGAAGCCGTAAGTTACCGACGAGGCGTCCAGCAGACCTCTCGCATGCAATCATTCCTCAATGGGATTCAAACGCGAGACGCAAGTGATGCGTAGCTCGAAGCATATTCCCGGCGCTTTACTGATTGAGCTAACCGGGCGCCTGTGGTTGAAGTCCAGAGAAAATTCAGTTGGTTAAGATTAGGTTTTAACTTAGTGCTTGACTAAATCTTCGTTCAGCAGATTATTTCAATTTTTAAAATTGGACATCAGAATGGCTGGGAAACGTAGAAAAGTTAACGACGAGGGTAGAAAATTCCAGAGTGCTTGGGCGAAAAAAATTCTTTGTTGAGCATTACAGACCAGTATCGGAGTGAAGGAATGTAATGTTAAACGTCATTCCCAAACGTACCATACTAAATACGAAGAATATGTTGGAGAAGGGAGAAAATTGAAAATAAAGAATTTGAAAAGTGGATTTGAACAACAAACTATTTTTAAGACGACCCGCACGTTACCGGGAGTATGTAGGTTTGGCCCAGTAGTACAAAAAGTCGGATCTAGCGGAAGCTGGTGTAATAAACTTGTTAAAAAAATTGTGGAATAAAGTTATAGCTTTATGTTTTATCCAGAATTTTTTGTTCCATTGTTCTTCACCCTCTCCTATGTATGATAGAGCACGAATGACTATTTACCATTTTCAAACAACTGGAATGCTGGGAATGGAAAAATAAAATACTTGCCACTCTCAGCGGAAGGCAAAAATTGGAGGTGCGACTAGGGCTGGGTAATTCGATTCGGTGATTTCAAGCACGATTTATTCGAATCAATCGTGAATAAATCGTTCATAAGAACAAAAACTTTTTTAATGAACTAGGGCCCAAATCGATTCTATTTCGTCGTTAAAATATGGAAATTTTTGCTCTTAGTGTGAATTGAATATACACTATAAATTATAAATTTATTCATTTTCACAATGGAGACAAGTTATGATAGTAAAAATGGAATATTTGTTATTTACATGGAATTAATGATTCGATCCAATTCGAAAAAATATTCGAAATGATTCGAATTTTTTTTTTTATTTTTTTTATAGCCACTTCTTTGAGTGGGTCACCCTGTCCAAGGCCCTGTAACAGCGGCCACTTTTAGGCGGACAGGATTACAATTACTGGAAAGATATGATCTTTCCCTGTTCGGCTTAGCCTACCCAAGTTATTACACCCTGGGTTGAGTGGTGGGCGTGGATAAGCGAGCCGGACTTGCCGGGGCTCGAACCCGAGATCTTCAACCTGCGATGCCAACATGTTTAACCACTAGGCCATCGCGCCCACAAATTCCAAATGATTCGGTTTTGCCCAGGCCTAAGTGCGACTCACCCTAAAACAGAACTAAAATTAAGATGAAATTGCAAAAAATGGCAATTCTTCAGCGCAATTCTTCTTTTTAGAACCAATTAAACAAAACCCCCATTAAAATATGCTTTTTCAGCTAGAATTTTGGATGTGCGTGAATGTTTCTATAATATATATAAGATCAATGTAAATAAACAGCGGCACGCGTCGAACGGTCGGACAACGGTCAAGGTATTTTTCTCGGTAATACAGCCTGGTAATGTTATCAGCATCGTTGCGGGATGGATAGATTCAAATTTTGGGGAGGGGACTGGGGCTGGGCAAAACCAAATCATTTGTAATTCGAATCTGTTTCGATTTTTTTTCGGATCGAATCGAATCACTAATTCCATGCGAAAAACAAATATCGCATTGAATATCCCATTGTTAGTATTACAAATTGTCTCCATTGTGACAATCAACACATTTATAGTTTATTGTACGTTTTCAATGCATACGCCGTGTCTAAGGTCAGCAATTTTCATATTTTACCGACAAAATATAATCGATTTTGGTCAAATTTGAAAATTTAGTTTATTTCAAATTTAGTTCATTTAGTAAGTTTTTATTCTTGAACGATTCGCAATTGATTCGAATAAATTGTGCTTCGAATCAATTCGAAACACCCAATCGAATTACCCAGCCCCAGGGGGACCATAAAAATGAAATTGTAATTTTACGAAAAATGTGCTTATTGAAAAGAAATATTATATTATAATTCCAACTCGCATTATTATTATGAATCGCATTATTATGCGAAATTTTCCACATCCATAGCATGAAGGTTCCAATTGTGTTGTCTGATCGGAAATTTTATTTTGCCCAGCATTTGCCACAACCGCCCACAAATGGACCACACCATCGACCGACCCATGCCTCACAAATATGTTTGAACAGAAATATCCTTACTGGTTTGGATCCAGTATCTTCCCAGTCAGAAATATTTCATATACACCCGCCATTCGATTCGGTGATTCGAATCGTTCATAGGAACAAAAATTTGCAAAATTGAACTAGGATTTTCATTTTTAAAGTTAAGATGAAATTGATTTTGGTCAAATTTTACCAAAATCGATTATATTTTGTCGTTAAAATAAGAAAATTGTTGCTCTTGATGTGGATTGAAAATACGCTATAACTATAAATTTCCTGATTTTCACAAAGGAGGCAAGTTGTAAGAGTAAAAATGGGATATTTGTTATTTAGATGGTGTTTATGATTCGAGCTGATTCGAAAAATTCATACGAATCAGATTCGAATTCCAAATGATTCGGTTTTGCCCACCCCTATTTGAGTCATTGAAAAAGGTACTGATACTGCTACTGTCTTTGTCCAGTCGTAGACATAGTTGATTTCGACACCTCTGTCGACACAAAAGGCGATACAAATAAAGATATAACATTACAGAGTTATCAGGAAAGCAGACGAAACCTTAAAGAAAGTTTAAAAACGCGCCACGGAATCAGTTTCAAAGAAACATTCGAAGAAAGTAACACGCGTTTGCTTACCTCAGTATGATATCACCTGCTTCTGCAAATAAATTTTGAATTTTCACTTTTTCTCCATGCACAGGCATCACAATTTTCTACCAAAAAATCGCTTGCCGCATGCAAAGCTGTTGGTAGAGGCCACATTATGGTGATGTCATGTGCCCGGCTATCGCAAGATTGCCCGGTTAGCTCAATCGGTAAAAGCGTTGAGAATACACTTCGAGCTACGAATCTCTGATCGTCACGACGCATGTTCGGCTATCGGCTTCCTTCACCAACCAAATCCATGCAAAGTAAAAAATGAGAAATATGGCAAGCCAAAAACTTCACCCCGATTCGGAACTGGTGTCTGCACGAGAGGTCGTGGTTCGCCATGTGGTTAAGCTGTATTCTCGGCTTTCCTCTCCCGCAGGATAAAAATGAAATCCTGTCATGTCCTATATAAAAGCATATTCTAAACTTCAAAAAAGTGGCGTATTCTTCGAGATATCCGAAGGGGTAAGTGGAATAAATTTAGGTGGGGCATGCTGGAAAAATAAACTGCCTAAAAAATTATACACGCTTCTGCCCACGTTTATCAGTAGAAATTGAAAATATGCAAATTGAAAGCATGAGGAAGACAGAAATGCACCAGTTTGAAAAGGAACCAATTAAAGGGATGCAGAATTTGATCGATAATGCATGTATTTTGGTGGCCGATATGAGCGTGTCGATGTCATTTCAATTCAATTTAATTAGCCTGTGCTTCTGTTTCATTCTGGTCCAGTCATTTTTCATTGGTACATCTGTCCCCGTGTTTATATATTCTTTAGTAAAATTCAACTGTTTCATTTTCTGTCATTGGAAGTTATGTCATGTATATCCGCGAGCACGGGATACCAATGGCCAAAGTTTGGTGATCTTGAACTTATTACAAGTAGGGCTTGGCAATTCGATTTGGTGATTTGTATCGATTCGAAACACACGTTGTTCGAATCAATCGTGAACCGTTCATAGAAACAAAAAACTTGCTAATTGAAGTGAAATTTCCATTTTTAACGATAAAATGCAATCGATTTTGGTCAAATTTGACCAAAATCGATTGTATTTTGTCGTTAAAATATGAAAATTTTTGTCCTTAGACATGGATTGTGAATTGAAAACATACACCATAAACTATAAATGTCTTGATTTTCAAAATGGAGACAGGTTATAATACTAAAAATGGGATAATTGTTATTTACACAGAATTAGTGATTCTATCCGATTCGAAAAAATTATTCGAATCAGATTCGAATTCCAAATGATTCGATTTGGCCCACCCCCAAATTTTCCATTCCATTGCGCTCACCTTCCACTATGTTGGTGTTAACATTAGCAAAAAACTTTCATACACGGGCTCGAAAGAAGTATTCTTCCCTTTGGGAGAATGGAACGACAGCTGCGATGACTCGTAGAATAAACGGTTTGTGTGACACACGTGCACGTAGACCTACATGTTGCCTGAGAGTTAGTCATCTAGTCACTGAACACATATAAGTGTTGAATATGTCGAACAGTATAATTATATTAGAAAGTATGGAAGGCCGATCAGAGCAAGAAAAATCTTTGAGATATATTTTGTGACTGGGGGTCTGTGATCAGGCTCGTAACTAGCTCGGAGCAGCAGGGGAGACGGGAATGCATCTGAGCGGGCAAAATCTAAAAAAAGCATAGTTAAATTAGGACATCATATTTAACACTGTAGGCAAGAAAATTCCAAAAAATAGTGCTTTTGTTGCAAACATACTGCCAAGAACTTCATGAAAAAACAACCTCATCAAAAATTGCCGCTTGAGTGAAGAAGTCCAGTCTGCCTCAGCCAACTAAACCACAGCGAAAATCATATCCAAACAACATAGTAATGT
>OZ023143.1:7146902-7162445 GCA_963675895.2 Styela plicata | reverse complement strand
CGCATTTTCATCGTTTTGTGGCACAAAAACCGTACCATTTAAGGTATGTCATGTGCTTCCGTACCTTCATATTCTAAAATATTATTGATTCTTAAGCAACACTCTTCACTCATGGCATTCAGCCAATGGACTTTATTTTGTAGGTAACTGCAATGCAGCTCAAAATAAATAATATCAAAACATATTAAACTGATTAAGGCACTAACTATATCTGTCAGAAACGTTTCTTAATTGTGCACGAAGACATTTCCTTACATCAGTGATCCCGTATTCGCGGAACGTATGTAGGACAAATTTGTTTATCTTAAAAAGTGATTTTTCGTAAATTTAACTCATAATTATACTACTTGGTTAGGGCGGAATGAAAGCGGTCATTTGGACTGACGTTTTTCAAGCTGTTTAACAATGTTGGGTGGAATGTTTGCTGTATCAATACAAGGATTGATAAAAATTGGAGGATTTGAAAACATGATGTCTGCTTTAGAAAGAGGGCGAACGATTCACTGGAATGAAGTAAATATGTCGTGCAAAATCATGAAGACTAATCTTTCAATTTTTTAAGTTTTGCGACCCGAATTGAACATTATGATCTTAATTTAAATCTTTCGACTGACACTTTTGACAGAGTTCTGATAACTCAAAAAAATGCCTTTGCCAAACAGACTGTACCGAAAGCATTCGCACGGAGCCAGAAAGTCAATTTCAAACTGCAACCCGTCGGCATAAAATCACTCGCCATCAGTGTAAAAAAGTGTAGTGTATAAAAAGTGTAGTGTATCATGTCATATTCAGTAAACGTATATAACTAATATTTTTCAAAAAAAAAAAACGAAAAATTAAAACTCAACACAAGTAGTGCAATTTAAACTTTACAACTCTTATTTCTGAGTAGATTTATCGCCGCAGTTTTCACCATTGTGAAAATGTGCGAAGAATTTATAAAACTGATGCCACAACGTACGAATATAAACTTGCAAAATTTCAAATATTGAGTTACGAGTTAGGACTGTCAATTCAAATCGGTTATTCAAATCGACCCGAAGCACAAATTATTCGAATCAATCGTTAAATCGTTCACAGAAACAGTTATCTTGTCGAATGAATTGGAATATTCCATTTTTAAACCGACAAAATGCAATCGATTTTTGGTCCAATTTGACCAAACGTGAATTGAATTTTGTCGTTAAAATATGAGAAGGTTTGGGTCTTTAGACCTTTTTGTAATGTCATTTTATATAACAATATAAATTTCAAGATTTTTATATTAGAGACAAGTTTTAATGGTAAAATGATATATTACACATTTATGTGGAATTGGGATTTCGATCCGATAAAAAGGACCCTTACCATAACAAAATAATAAATTATTTAATTTGATGGATGAATTAATGTAAGGCTAACGGAAGTTCATTTTTTAGATTTTGTGACTCATCGCGGTGCCAAGTTCCTGTAAGTTTTTGTTCTTGTGTTAAATATTTTTTAGCTTCGAATATGGAGTGATCAGTCGAATTTCGCCAGCTGCTTTTTAGTTGGGAGTTTTATCATGACCATGGATGGCTTGTGCTTTTCACAGACGACAATGCAGAGATATTTGTCTTGCAGAACTACTCGTCAAGCACAATTGTGAGTTATTTTAGCATTTCGAAGAATATTTTATATACACATTTATTCTCTAACATTTTGACGACGAAAGGCTATCGTCAATAAAATGGACCTCGTGACTCGGTTACAGGCATAAAAAAACTAGCAAATTAAATGGAATTTTCATATTTTAGCAAAGAATACCCATAAAATGTTTTCAACTTCTCAAGATTTATTTATGACATTAAAATGAAGTGTTAATTAACATTTCCCGTAACCGCTCTCGCACGTGTTTCTTATACATATATATTTAAGTACAAATTTCTTGACTTTGATAATATATAAACGGGATAAAACAGGACATCTGTATGTAATTAGTAAATCTATTTTAAATATAATCCCCATAAGGCATAGGATTTTCATATCCACTCATTCGATAACCCTGTACTAGCGATCACTTAGAGACAAACACTGTTAGGTAGCATCCATTACCAAGCCAGACTTGTCGGGCCCCCAACCTGAGATATGCAACCTACGATGCCAACATGATAACTATTGTATATTAAACTATTCGGTTTTGCCGGCCCTATACTTATGGGTTAGAAAAGTAGATTGAGAGCTTTCATAAAGGGACGTGGAAAATTATAAGTTAAGTAACTGGAAATTTGGCAAATTCCCGCTGAAAAGCAAGTTTTGTGACGAAATATTTTGACCGTTCATGTGTATTATAGAGTTTTAGAGAACCCATCAGTGCCCAGAATCGGTTGTTAATCATAGTACAAACAATTTTTTCAGTTCATTGCTGGTTTACGTTCTCCCATCTATACTGATTTCTTTAATAACATATTTGAACGGATTCATAATGTATACATATTATGAAGGATGTGATCCGGTGTTGTCTGGAAAACTTGAAAAGATCGATCAAGGAATCCCGTATATGGCTTTGGAGATATTTGAAAATACACCAGGAATGGCAGGATTATTTATATCCACGATATTCGGTGCAAGTTTGAGGTAAAAGAGAAACTGGAAATCCCCACAATAGGAAATATCGAGCACAGTATGTGCAGTTCGTGTATAAAGTTCTAGTAAGGGTTAGGCAATTTGATTCGTTGATTCGAATCAATCTGATGCACAATTTATTCGAATTAATCGTAAATAGTTCATAGGAATCACCGGAAAAAATTGAAAATGAAGTGAAGTATTCATTCTTAAAGACAAAATGCAATGGATTTGTGTCAAATGTATCCAAAATCGATTGTATTTGGTCATTTAACTATGAAAATTAACGTCACTTAAATATCGAATGTGAATTTAATATACAAGCCTCTAAGAGCGTTTATGCGAATATTTGTAACTGTAACTTTCTCGATTTTCATAGTGAAAACTAGTTGTATTAGGAAATAATTAATATTTAAATATTTATTTGGAATTAGTGATAGGATTCGATTCGAAAAAAATAACGAATTATGCGATTGGGTTTTGCCCAGCCCCCTATGTATAGTTCTAGTTGAAGATTTTTTCGATGACCTTGGTAACATTGCGTTTAGATGCACTGTCTTTCGATGTTGGGTGATTTTTATTGAGGCTATTGATTTTAGCGGTGTCGTAATATGTTTTGAAGTATCACTCTGATTCGATGTCGCGGTTCTTTTAAGCGTTTTATGTCAGTTTGGGTTTTTCCTATCCTTTGGTTAGCGATTTTATACCAATGTTTCAGTTTGGCATTTTGTTGTGGTCTTAAATCAGGTAGTACCAGATGTAGTACCAGCAACTGCACTTTGTGCGGGCAACATTTCGAACAGAACTGATATGGTAAAGTGCTGTGATTGGTATCTGGCCTGCGTGATGGTAAAACCATCTACGCATTTTAAGCCATAGAATCACGAATAAACAAACAACGAGGTCTTTATTAGCATACATAGATGTGGTCATGGCCGCACCTTGCCGGCCGAAATGATCTTAGAATGGCCTTTTAATTGCCTTAAATCGTAGGGAAATTCAAATGTTTCGGCGCGCATCAGTAGTTACACTTAGATCCCATTTTTCAGAAGAAGTTTTCGCCTTATAACACCCCCTTCTCAGGATTCTAAATACGCCACACTGAATTTGGCAATTCAATATATAGTATGAGTAATCATTGAGTTGAAGTCGAGATAAGCATACCTTCTTTATGGAGTAGTGAAAGTTGTACAAAATATCCATGAATTGCTCTAAACATTATTTGTTCATATTATTTACAGTCATGTCAGAGCAGCAGCATTGTTGATTGCATTATTGATGACAAATTTTATTAGTAAATTTAGAAAATGATATCGGGTTTTCATACAATTTGAATTATACATGTATTATAGTGGATTCCGTTTTGCCTATCACAAAATAGAACTGTAACAAAATTGGGTAAGATAAATCGAATTATGGAACATGTTAGCCTGCATATCACATAGCTGTTCTTCAATATTTTAACTATACTATTAATATTTATTGCATATTTACTAATCTCACTTTGTTTATATCTAAAAATTTAGCACCATCTCATCGTATCTCAACTCGTTGTCGATTGTAATTTTAGAAGATTTCATAGCAAATCGATGCCCTAATATGTCGGAATCTGTCAAATTATTAGCCGGGAAAATATCTGGTAAGGAATGGTGTAACAGCGAAAAATAATCTGACATTGAAGATGAAAAATTAAAGCATAAGTATCATTTCGAATGTCGCAGGCACCACTGGAGTGTTTTGAGCTCCTGGTATAAAGCCGTGTTTGAAATTTCGAACAAGTAATTTGTTCGCACGCAATTTCTTTGTCTCCTCATCCCTCTAAATTTTGAAGCCCCTGGATCTTCCTCCTGTTCATGATCCGTGTATACTAGAACCATAATTTGGTAATTATAACATGGTAGAACCACAATTTGTTCGCACGCAATTTTCTTTGACTCCTCATCCCCCTCAATTTTGGAGCCCCTGAATCTTCTTCCTGTTCATGATCCGTGTATACTAAAACCATAATTTGGTAAACAATTTAAAAGTAAATTAAAACAAATTTTACCTGGTGGTATTGAAATAAAGCTATAAAATCGGCTTTTTCCGACAATTATGGGTTGTCGATTGAGCTCGTTCTATCAACAGCTCATGCTTGGCTTAAATCTCATGAACATGACAGATTTCCCCTCTGAAAATATGCAATTACTGCAAATGACCAGTAAATATACCATACGTCAGTTATAGTGCATTACTACTTAAACTTGAAACAATTTATTTTATTAGTCTATTTTATTATTTCTTTTACAAGTTCTCGTAATAGGAATCCTGACGATCTTCAACGCATTTCTTATTTCTATCGTACAATCAAATGTTCTTGAACTTATTTATGGATTCATTGGCCTAATATATGGACCGCTAAGTGGAGTTTATATCCTGGGATTGTTCTTCCCGTGGGCAAACAAACTGGTAAGAATTTTCTTTTTTTATCGCGCGGGTAGGATCATATGTTGATGAGAAGTGTTCATTTCTTAATCCGATTCATGATATGGTAAATGATATGATTCGAGTATGGTATGGTTGATTTACTTAAAAGTTGAAGACAACTATAACCATTCAAACTATTAGACTTATGCAGCGTGTTTATAAAAGTATCCATAGTGTCGCTAGAAGTCATTTTTAGCGTGCTTTCATACAAGTCTTACTGAGACCATTGTTGATTATAATAAAATGGTGTTCTTTGGAAAAATTAACTTTTACGAATAAAAAACCCTGATAAAAAGTCATGTTACGCGTTTTATTAATACACCATTAAACTAACTAACCTAAAACGAAAAAGAAGAATGCATATCCCAATTAAAAACTTTATTTTGTCGAGCATGGGACGCATACTGACCGCATAGTCGGCGCGGTATATCAATGACTCAAGATTACCAAAAACATAAGTTCACAAAATATTTCTTACTGGCAATGAATGTAATTGTCAAACTTTTTCCGAGATGATGAAGTCAACCGTAAATCTACAAAATAAAACACGTTTTTTTCAGACATTGGATAGATTGCGTTATTCCGGCCAAATAATCTGTCGCCCACATTTGAATAGTAAAATATGTGAATGATGTATTCCTAACAATAACAAACATGCACCAGGAACTGCACCCAAGCAGAAATTTAATTTTTTCAAGCATGATCCACTAATAGCCGCGCCTCAACGGCGTGATCCATTGGTAAACCATATTCAACAAAACATAACTGGACTAAAATTTTTGTTTCAGGAAATGAACTATCTTTTTGATTACAGGGTGCGATAGCGGGCTTATTATCTGGATATGTATTGTTGGGCTTTATTTTTCTCGGAAATCATATTTGGAATACTAACCCATATAAAGAAAATATCCCGCCACGTACAATTGACTTCTGTCCTAGAAATAACGGAACTCTCGATAGGTTTTCAAACTTTACCCCTCCATCAACGGAGACAATGACCACAGATATGACACACGTGGAGTAAGTATTCTTTTGTAAAGAACTACTACTTCAGTAGGTACTTTCTTTTTGCGGGGGAAACAATTTTTTGTTGCTCATCGATTATATACGCCGTATAATGTAAGCATGGAGGAGAAGTGAGGGCGGAAGGTATTGCAAGGCGCGCCGCAGGGTGCAAAAAAAATAAAATATTACTGTTTGTACGACTGGCCCTCATGTTGAATATCATCATATTAGTTCAGTTCATGTGTTGGGTTCTTAATATTTTCTGATTATGGCTCAGTTTCTTGTTTTCATCTTCCTCTTATATCTTCTTGGGATATAAATTTCAGTTTTCATGGGTTTTACAACACCGGAAGACCGTGGATACGATTTATCGTTCTCTGTTGGTGAAACTAATGAAGTTGATCAAATTTCAATTAATTTAGTATATCGATGAGCAACAACATGACGCCATAGTTAATTGAATTCAAATATTGAATTCGAATATTCTTTCGAGTTCGATTTCACAAACCTTCCAGGAGAAAATATTGAAAAGAACAACAACAATATGTATGAGAGTATCATTGCCTAAAGGTTCTTAGATAACAACACAATAGCGAAAACATTAACCGGAATCATTATTAACATTATCGTAAAGGTCATTGACATTATAGAATGCAAGCCATTTTGACAAATATTGTTTGCATACGATTTTAACTTTAATTTTGTAATCTCGGTTTTTGAAAACACAAAAACTCAAACGCTCCTGTTTTATGAGATGCGAGTTTTTCTTCTGTGCCCCCACACACAGCAAGAGATATTTAATAACTATGTTCAACAGCATGAACAAGTTATGGGTGAACTGGGCCTATTGTAAATAATGTTTTATTTATTTTTGTGTTATTGTACAGACATTCAGCTTTACTGGATATTCTTAACATTAATTTTAATCTTCTGATGTTTCTGGGATGTTCTGTCGCTATTGTCGTGGGATTACTGATGTCTTTTATTACAGGTAAAGTCCTCGTATGTACTCAAATGGGTCATTCTGATGCTATTTATTTTCATTAATAAAACACGAGCCATGCATTATCATTGTGTCTAGTCAGATAAGTATACCCAAACGTGTTTAGTTAGGTATAGGTTACTGATGGAACCTAACTTTTGACAGTAACCACAGTTACTAGTGGGGTTTTTGGGATTTGGGGAAATAAAAACCCCCCAGTTCTTTATACTTTTATTCATACATCCTTTCAAAGCACACTGTTTTAAATTATAAATAACGCATCATATTATTTAAAAAAATGCACGGAACCTAATCTTAACCAATTTTTTAAACCCAATGAGATCTTTTTTTCAAGCAAAACTCGTACTTAATATAATATGTTACGACAAAATTTTTTCCGATTTGGTATTGCCTCACTGAACGTCCCCCCCCCCCCCTACATTTTTTCTTCCATTATTTCTAGGACATACACATGGTTTCGAAGGCAAATCCAAAGTACTTCATTCCTCTTGTGGACACAAAATATGTCCCGCCAAAAAGTGAATAAATTCTTTCGCTTCGGAGTTTCAAAACTTTGCTCACAAGACGAAAAGCATCGAGCATGAAAACTACATTGTAAATATGAACAAACTACGCATATTGATAAATGTTTCTTAATATTGGCATTCAAATTCTATAAAATATATGATAACGCGTAGTTCTATGTAACATAATCAGTTTGAATAAAGTGGACGTATCCGGCAGTATAAACCAGACGAATTATTTGAGTAGCCTGGCAGTAATCGAAATCGGTGATTTCGTAAACACAAATAAGTCGAATCTCTGAGGATATTGTTAAACAAGGACAAAAGACATATTGTTAAATAAATAAACCAAATTAAAAAAATATTAAAATTTTTTTGAGGAACGCCTACCGCCAAAATTTAGTTGTTGTTATTCCAAATGAAATTTGTTTCTGAGCAAAGAATAATCAAACTACTATCCTACGGCCTCGATAGGATACCAATTATGGTGCACTTGAATCGCCTAAAGTGATTACCGAAATGTGGCGCAATTACCAAACGAAATTCACTCAAGTCTCGAAAAATTATCCCATAACCAGAACAGAACACGTTTAATGTTAAAAGGGGCTTTAAAACTGAATTATTTCCATAGTTTAATATAGGCTTGAGTAGCGTAGAAATCTAGGAGAAATTAAGAATTGATACAGTACAGACACAGGGACATGCAAAAATCCCTCAAACGCTAGTCGACATATAAAATATACACAGTTTCCGGATTGTTAGCTATCTACCTCACAAACTCGTCGTCCTTTGCATCGAAGCTATACAATAATGTGCATTAAAACCTACGACTCGAAAGTCACAAGAGAAAACGGCAAAAATACCCAATACCTGCTTTCCTGAAAATATCTCAACGGCATATTCGCAAAACAATTGCTGATCTTGGCACACCTGTAAAGTTTGTCTAAAACCATAGAGCAACCCCCAGTATATTCGTTTTTCACAACCTAAGGAAAACAAAATCTCGAATGGACGTTTACCATGATTACTTAAACAAAATAAAGGATGTGTTACACATATCTCTACCTAATGTATACGATATGTCTCCACAATCAATGCAGTATCGCATTTATTCTAAAGTTAAATATAATGTTACAGAATGATCATACATAATGACACACCGGATATGGACAGGAAGAAACGTCACTACTAGATACATGGTGATCAATAAAACAACAAACAAGACAAAATAAATCTATTCACAGAGAAATAACCGATGGCGGTTATAATTTCGGAGCTATATGTTGAGTTGTATGTGGGGGCGAGAAAACGCGCTGAGCTGAAGACTCTTTATTTCGGCTCAACGATATAATAGGTGGAGTGATCTCAAATTCAAAATTCCTTACGCGTAACAATCCTAGAATGGCCATAATCCCACAACAATCTGTATTTCAGGCGGGCACATTTTCGCATCTTCTTTAGATGATCGTAAATTTTACTATTCAAAACTTAAATTTAAAGCAGTATGGCAAAAACGGGTTACCAACTAACACGATTAACTCATGATTCGACAAAGAGTTACTACAAAGACGTAGTCAGTCTATCACAAACACCCAAGCCGGAACAAGCATAATCCACATAAACGAAACCTTAACAGCTATGTATAAGTAGCTAATAGAGCTGGTATCTGGTCGCCGGGAGATCATACAACCTGATATCGATAACAACCTCCATCAGAATGTAAAAAAATCTACGTAGCTTCTACATTGCGAATATCGCTATATATAAAATCAGTTCCCCGAAAATGCGTTCACCATGTCTGTTTTACACAGAGCTGTCACTCTAAGCAATAAATACACAACGAAAATATGCATTTTTTTCCGACCAAGTTATTTTTACTCGGGTGGGGTATTGAAAATAAATATTATAAAAATCGCACTCTTTTGTCGAGAACACTTATTGTGAGGACTAAGGTGACAAATTACATCTAATAAGCCGTTTAGCTTTACAGCCATTTACTTTTTTTGTCCGGTTTGCGATTGACGTTTCAGGCGTTAAAAAGGTATACAAACTACGACCGCCCGATCAGGAAAGGAAACGTCTTCTCAGCAGAAAAAATCAAGTTACGTATCAAGTTCGCAAAACAAACAGGGTTTCGAAACAAATTTCGTTCGAGGCATCGATAAGGCAATTAGATTTCTTTACTTCGTTTCAATGCCCTAGTCTTCCTGTTTAATCAAAGATGTGAAGTCACGTTAATAGTCGCCAGAAGTGCTAAGTAGACGTCCCAGTATTCGACACACTATTAATGATATACACTCAACAAATAATTAACTTATATTGTGCTCAAAATCATCTAACATTTCAGATATTAATTACCCAGCGATTTTCAATAATAATTGAACATATGGCCTTTAACGCACTTAAATCTTGTCAACTACATCTATCGTAGCGGCTTCAACATAGATTACTTTGAAGAGAATATATTTGAAGATCCCTTCAGAAGATAGTTGTAATTGGTCATGCTCGAGGCAGCAAATATTCTTGGTAAATTCACTGATAAGTTTATACTCGGCGGCACTCTGTGTGTCATAACATTCGCATATGGGGAAAGAATCATTGATAAGCGCGCCACGATTTTTATATTTATTAACGCAAAAGTTTTGTCAGGAACAATCGTTGGAAATATTACACCGAGCAATCCACGTGTAGTAGTTGTATTTGAGTTACAACGCAAACGTGGAGTCATGTACAATTTTGAGAATATTCCACGGGACACTAATTATGAATCATTTAAAACGCAATAGGCCGACATAAGTAAGTGTAGTTACATATATCTATGATAACAATTCGTTTCGCGTAAAGGCCTACATAATTTTATCAACACTTCTGTTTATGTATACATTACGCAGCGCTCTTCTGAAGCACCTCAATTAAGATATAGTGTCTGGTTTACGGTAGCGATTTCTACCAGAAACTCAAATCAATTTTAGAGCAGAGGATTAGGAGACCTCTTGAAAGTGACTCTCCCACTAAAGCAGACTATAAGTATAGCATGAAACTTTTGCGGCTTTTGTTGACGGTAAAGTCTGGTCCTAAGCTATATTGCGAGGCGGGATAGGAAGCGAAGGTGTGGGGATTTAACGTCCGCTGGATCTTTTCAATCATTCGAGGATACAATGATATTCGCTCGAGACAGAACATTCAGCTAAATAGTATAGATGAAGATTCTGTTCCGATTAAATTTGAACAGATTCTCGTGGCACAATCGAGCTAGCTGTTAGATCGGCCTACCACCCAAAAGTGTCGGGATAGAGACCTTGTTGTAATGAGAATTTCAACGGTCTACTGAGATGTGAAAAATCACAAACATAGTATAGAAAACTCACCAACCAAACAGACAAACACAAAACAAAAACTTATCTGCTTATATTAATCGCAGGGCAGTTGGATGTATCTTGACCTTCTTGATTTCATAGCAATGTGACCCTACTTGCTTCATTACTAGACCAAACATTTCCACCACCCATACTTCACACACAATTACACAAAATGATAGTGGGCAATTCAAAAACTTTGTGAACTAGAAACGCGGGGCCAATGTAGTTCATCGATTGGCAAATAGATACAACACGCGACAAATTAATTTAACTCATTTGTAAGAAACTTGATAATGACCCAATTTGACCATTTTACATTTTTCCAAACATAAAGTGCAAAGTCATAAATCGTTATTATTCATTACACAGTTGATAATACTAGCTGAAATGTGCTAGCCAGAGCATTTAGATATCACAATTCGTAACATATCTTATCTATAAACAAATGAACTATTACGTCCAGGTTTGCTCTCTGATACATTCATCGGCAATACGCGGAATATACTAAACGCCTAATCGAGATTCGTAGGAAATTCCACAACAAACATACTTAATTTATTTTGCGGAGGAAGAAAAATCAATTGCGGTATGCTATCCTTAATCATCGATAATGAGTATAAATTTATAATAAATAACATCCATTCGATAAAGGGTAACGACAGCAGGAAGAAAATTCTGACTTGTTTTAAATGATGGTATTAATTAACGCATTCAACAAAAAATTCAGCAGTCCTTATAATCAAGTCGAATGTCGTACGAACTAAGAAGAGTATGGAAGTCTATAAGAGTATACACTTGGCTGAAAATCGAAAAAGCTATTTTATTTATTATCATTGACAAAATACTAAATGTATTCATTTTCCTTAAATATTAGTCACGGACTTGTACTGACACTACGCATAAGTCAACGATCTGGCTAGTACGATACGGACCATGAGAGTCATCGGTACGGCGGATAACTGTACTAATACATTTTTATCCTATTTTCGTCATATGGTATAAGTTAGATCTCGATATTGCAATTTTGTGCGTCTACCGACACTATTCACTATTGTAACAAAAGTAACGTTCCACTCCCACAATTCCACATCATATATAATATTGAAAATTTCTGATTCAAAAATCTTATGACGTGTTGGGCATATCTAAATCAGTGGAGCGTGGTTAGAAATACGATAAATCAATTCCCCACAGGTACCATGATCAAGCAGTCCGTGCTCATAATTGGACAAAATGTGAAAATTTCACAGACTCCTCAAGGCGGCGGCGAAAAAATCACATTTTAGTGAGACATAAAAAAACTTTCATCCCAACTAGATTGGTTGATGCGCCGAGTGCAATTGCTACGAGTTTTTTCCATTTTGATTCAAAATACATGGGCTTACAGGTCGCAGAAAAAGTCTGACATATTGTTTACTGATTTCTGAACATACATTATACGTTTCTTATTTTCAACATTAATAGCTATTGGTTATCAAGTCTGTCACCTTCAGGTACAGGCAGTTGGACTTTTCTGTCGCTGTCTCAAACCTTTTCGGTCAATCCACGTGACGGTATAATCGCCAGCAAATGTGTGCTTCTCTTCTATTGCCTTACATGACATAAGTTGCGGCTGATCCCCTATAACTCCCGAATTTCAGTATGTGTTTGCAACTCTCTATACATAGACAATTAATGAACAAAGACTTTGTCGGCAAATAATCCTTATTTTCCACACAAGATGATAAACAAAATTAAAACTATCATGGTGGCGAATAATACTTGAAAAATATTTAACATCTGTTAAATGAATCATACACCATAATTTACAAACTGTTTACCATTGAGGCTTTTTCTTTGCGCAAACATTTTTGTCTCACCATACCACATTTTCCAGCAAATTTTTAGAATAAAATTTTTGCTTGTAATCTTCTTCAAGCGACCATGAGTATTAGCAAAAAAATCATATCTACATTCACATCGACGACAGCAAATTTTACTCTATTATTGAATGGTAGATACTGCTGGTATTTTTGGACCTAATTACATAAATTTAGGACTTATTCATGGTCAAACATTACCACAGTACAGTGTGTTCTGCCGCTACCAAGGAGCAAATTCGACGTGAAAAATTGAGGATTTGACCCCTAGTCATACACAGTATTTATTCTCGAAGGCCTCAAAGGGCACGTTTCTTTGTCTATATAGTACCACACAAAACACAAACTTCGTTGCTCAGCATGACGATGACTCTGCATGAACTTTTACTAAAATATGAAAATTTATACAAATCCTATTTCTTTGGCAAAAAATACAATTGGTAATAATAATTATTACTATAAAAAACTATATATAAAATATCACACAAGAATATTGACATATGCTAATTTTGCAGAGTCGGCAGTTGCGACTAAATTCTCTTAGCGGTGGATCCTACAAACCGGTTCAGCTATGACGGTTAATGACGTAGCAATACCGGTTAGATTATCCTAACATACTACACCGAGACGGGAACCTGGCTGTGATGCTAATGGTTTCAGAAATTTTTCTACACTGTGATCGCCGTCATTGCATTTACTCCGATATGTATCACTTTTATCACCTAGAGCTTACCGATCGGAATGACAGCTTGAAAGCACGGATTTGTGTCTGTTTTAGGTTAAATACGATTAATCAATATATTTTGCAATGACAACTAACAATGACGAATTTGTTTCTATTCAGATTACACGAGGTACACTTTTAAATGAAACTAAAGATTATGAACTTCTATAGGAACCGTGCCCACGTGCGACACAAAGAAGTTAGTACGTGGGAAAATATTCAGTCCTCCGAAATTAATGCTCAGCCTAAATTCAAAACGTTGTGCAAAATATACCAACATAGAATCAGTCCTACTCATCTGATTCATAAATTGCGTGGGCTTAGTTAGATGGTTGATCACATGAGGCAAAATCCTCTACAATTTATAGAATATCATTCATGTAGCGACGTCACTAATTTGTTTTTGGTAGTCGCAACACAACATATGTTGGGCACCGACAAACATAAACACCCTTCTTACACGATCAATCTACAAAATCTAAATTTAAAACTTACACTTTTAGTTTTATTTAGCAAACACGGCAAAAGTTATCCACATTCAAATGAATTCGCCTTCAGAAAAACAATGATTTAACGTCAAGGATATGCCGCCCTGGCTAGTGCACTTCAATTGACGGCGGTTTTTTGACGTTCATCAAATTGTTCTTCGCAATTTTTGAACAAGACTCTTTAAATTACAAAAGTTCGAAACTGAGCAATCTATTATACCCCTAGTAAAATTATGCAAGCTGTGTAGAAACCAATAAAAATTCGATGTGACACAATCCACGATAACATCAACTAATTCTAAAATGTATTAAATAACCAGAGTGACACACATGGTCTGCTACTCTGGTGTCATAGGATAATGATAAAGTTTGCGTACAGGCAAATTAGCGCAACCCTCGATAAAATTTTAACACTCATTTTTCCCCTCAGAAGTGGCTATATAAAAAATATAAACATTTTCATGTCATACACATCCAATTCATCAAAAGCACACAGAACATAACAGGTGACAAGTTTTATCCTCTTGCTTGGAAGAACTGATTTACAAGCACACCATGACATCAAGTATTCTATTATTCCACAATAAACATGAAAAGCTATTTAGCTTTTACGGGGAGTGGCATTAATGCCGGATGAACTGTTTTAGGCACCAAACTATTTAAATATTTGATTCACCACTGCTAAATGCGGCGGATGGGCTAAGTTCTAATTTAATAAATCCGACATTAACAAAGTGTTTGTAATACATACTCTGTGTTGGGCTGGACCGACACCACGAAAAGCTACATACACTCTCACCCAATCGACTGATTCGCCTTTATAAGATTGATTATGCACAGTAAAGGGGTTTTCGTAATCAAGTTGATACTATCCTTTAGACTCTTAGTGACTGTTAAAAAATACTAGAGTATGACGCAGACCCATCCCGCAAGTATATGTCACATGCCAGTGTACAAATATCTGTTGAAATTATTATACTCTCTAGATCCTCGAAATCTCGCGATATCCAACTGTTCATGTTGGCGATGATTGACTGGTTTTATGTAACGCTTGCTGGTACATTGTATTTACATGGGATCGGTAGGTGTATCTATCCAGCGGTTTATTGAAGGTAATATATGCCGTGACTTTATTCCACAGGCATGGAGCATTATTTTTGACTGGGGGCAATTGCTAACAATGTATACGGCAATTGGTCAAGATTTTAAGATCTGATTGAGCATCTAGTGCAATAACATTCCGACCAGTTTCAGTGGACTGGATCTGGACAATTCGTGATTCAGGTCAATTCGAATCGCCTCAAAACGTCGCGAATCCACCTATTAGACACAAAATTGCCTGAAAAAGTGAGGATTTTCACTTTTTGGACTTAAATTGCAATTGATTTTGGTTAATTTGACAAAATCGATTGAATTTATGGCGTTTTAATCGTATATAACGTTTTGAGACTCAGACATAGAGTATAAATAGAAATGGGCATTGGGCTTTAAATTCTGTATTGCATACAATGGTAGTTCGTATCAACAAAATTTCTGCTTTCATGATGGAGACA